>QOCX01000072.1:166747-199201 GCA_005959815.1 Sarcophaga bullata
TGTGCTCAGGGTTTAAGAATATTCCTGTGCCCGATAAATGGATTCCAACTTTAGTGTAGGATTTAGGATTCTCTGGACTCTAAGACTACTTCAAACGGCAAATAATAACAATACTGGAATACTAACAATACTCGAAAGTAACACATTGAATGCTTTGCATAACACAGTTGATGTGCCTCTGATCTCTCAAATTTTTCTTACTTATTTGGTCATTATAGCACCTTAATCAGGATTACAACCTAGTTTCTCATACAAACCATGTTGTGTGTGTGTCAATTTTATCCAAGAGTGGTAGTACATACATTTTAAAGTCAATTTTATAACAACAGATGTGAGTCACTGTGCATGGCAAGAAGAGTATTTACTCTCCCAAGTTTTTGCCAGAAGATTGCTAAGAGAAGTAATTCAACGAAAAATTTACTTTCCCTGGTTTCGTTTCGACTTCATATCGACTTGTTTCGATGTTTACTGTAAGAAAAATAAATGATTTTTTTTCATAGACTTTTGCGGTTTATTTCTACTTATTTTTCGTTTTGTTCCACTGTGCAAATATTACTTATTTTAGCAAAAAAAAATATCTGATTTTATAAAAAAATTTTCCTTCAAATTCTCAGTCATAAATTTCGTTTACGTTTCTATTATAGTTCACGTCATACTAGTTGGCAGTATTGGTGCCACCAATTTCATCCATAATTGTTGCACGATTTCTCGCCTTTACTGTTGAAAATAATAAATTTTTACAACAATTGCAACAACAATAATATGTAATACCAGTCAGCAGTTACCAATGCAAAAGAATCGTGCCTGACACTCATTCGTAATCAAAAAAAAAAAAAAAAAGGCACACGAGAAATAAATATACGAGTATTGTAACACTTCCTATAGGCCACGAAAATTAAAAACAAAAACAAAAAAACACTAGGAAGATGGTAACGACAAAGGCGACAATTGGTCCCCGATCTCATTTTGTTTGTTTTTGTTGTTGTTGTTTTGTCTGCCTGTAAATGCGAAATTTTCTAATTGTTTTTACGTGTACGTGTACGTGAATAAACGAGTAGTTGAGTGAGTACATTTTGTAACAAAAACATCTCTCTCATGTAAATCCACAGATATTTTCACTCACTTCACTGCACTTCACTTCACTTTACTTCAATTTAAGATTTGATTTTCAATTCTATTTTGAATGTCTATACCCTGCACTCTACACTCCCTGGTGGTGTGGTACATTTAACCTGATGTATGCAACATCATAAGCACGATAGGGAAAGTCTCATGCTTTTATTGGCATATTTTCCATACTTTTCTAGAGGTTTTTGATGCATCAAATCCAAATAAGGGTGACATCACCTACATAATTGGTCATTACAACCTTTCATCAGGATTACGACCTAGCTTCTCACATCAGTTATGTTGTGTGTGCTAATTTTATACATGAGTGGCGGGGCCTACAGCTTAAAGTCGATTCGGAACGACAGATTTTTGGGAAACTTTTCATTGCAATTTTATTTAAAAGTCGCCCAAAGAAATATTTTTTCATATTTTCGTTTTGATGTGTGGCCAGGAGTTTGAACCGTGGCCGTACGTCTAATAAGAGCCAACAAAGTAGCTACTAGACTACGGCGACTTCTTGTGATATCGTTCACGTTTTCAATCAAATCTTACCGAAACAAGAAAAATAGCCTCTCTTAGGAATTTCGGAAGCAGGTATGTGTTTCAGCGGAAACCTTTGAACACTATTAGTGCTTATTCCCAGAAAAGCCTTTGTAACTCTGCAACCACCGCAGATCCTGTCAGATTAAAAGGTAGGTGGTGCCACTGACTTTCTAGAATATGAACGATAACATTACAGATTACCGGGCTTTTGTAGCTCTTGCTTATCGGAATTGATTCTTGCGTGACGATCCTTTACACTGCCTTTACGGATATTGTTGTCGAACTGGTAGAAATTTCCGCGTAACCCTTGTAGTAAGAATTTTTGTAATTTTTGGCCGTAATCTCGGTTTCGTTCTTCGTTCAACTTCGCGTCGAGGATTTTTGAGTCCTCTGCATAGCTCTTTCTGAGACTTCTCATTAAGCTTATGCGCCTATCCATTCCTTTAATTTTTGTCTATTTAAGCCAGAATTAGTTGAATGCTCTGGTAAAGCATTTTGAGCAGTGATCCGAAAGACTTCCTCTTCTTAACCACTCTAGTGTGGTGAGAGTTTTTCTTTTTGTGCTCTTGTTGAGTTCTGGAGACGGCATCCTGGGATATGCTAGCATTGCTGATCGTTTCCTGTGTAGAAAAGCGAGTAAATTGCTCTCACACGGAGCATACGCGCCTTTTTATTTTTGTTGGCTTTTTTTTTGCCTTCCTTGAACCACGTGTGTAGGTGTGCGAAGAAAGAAAGTCGATGGCGTTGATGATCATTGGCATTAATGAACATTTCCTGTCTAGAAACTGATAAATCGCGCTCAGGAAGTGATTCAGCACTCGCGCCTATGTTATAGAAACTGGTAAATCGCCCTGTATGGAGGTAGCACTCGAATCTTATGAACATTGTCGTTTCATTTTGATACTCTATCCCTTGGCCCTACGAATAACCAGCGAAGGTTACCCTGTGAAACTGGCATGCAGGTGTGAGGCACTTTGTCTGGCCATCGGAAGGGAACGTTTGTGACTGCACCATCACCAGCATGGGTTCCCGAATACCTTTGTTTAAAAGGCGGGTTTCCTTTCTCTGTCAGATGTCTCAAAGTCAATCTTTTCTCCATGTGAGGCTCTAACATAAGAACCACCGGTGATTACGTTACCAAAGCCTGACTTATCCCTAAAGCAGACTGGCCTCTCCTCCTCGTCAAATATTAGATACAAAGAAGAGTCGTTTTAATTAAGTGTATGGTATCATGGTGTATGGTATCTTATAATCGGTGTTTATCGTTTGCAGCTTATTTACCTGCTAGATTTTTCGATTTTTTTTTTGTTTTTCGTGAGCCAGGTTTAGTTAGATTGTGTAATACTACGACGTTTCATTCTGATGATACTTTGTTTGAAACTTGCAGTTACTTATACGAGACTAGACTTTGCCTTTTTAGTACTTATTTTGCATTATAGCGGCAAGAAGAGAGGAGAGGAGAGGAGAGGGATGGGATGTAAAGGGTATACTATGTGCCATTTAATATCAAGCGTCATACATACATACATTGTCTATACATTTGCTAATATTGCTGGCAAAACTGTTTGCTATTACTGCTGCTGTTGCTATTGCTATTTCTGTTTGCTGTTGCCTTCTAAAACGTTTATTTGTTTTGCTTTGTTTCTTAAATCTTAATGGTGGCGATGGTGATATCTTTTGCTTTTTTTTCATGATCTCAGATCGTTACGTTAGCGCTTGTCTATTGATGATGATACCATAACATCCCATCTCTGTTGCTTTTCATTGTACTCATGCAGTAGAGTAAAGTAGAGTTGTTGCTGTTGTTGTTGCTTTGGTTGAATTGGATTGTCTTTAAAAGGGTATAAATGCCTGACTTTTTAAATGCGATTAAGAACGTGATAACAAGGAAGTTTAAGAAAAACCGTCTCTCGCAAATGATGTTGCCTTCTTGCTTGCACATGATACTGTTGAGGTTGAGGCTGCCTAATGCTGTTGTTGTTGCAAGCAAATGGCAATATTGCCATTTTTTTTTTATTTGTTATCGTGCTCTTCAAATAAGGAAATTCTTAAGTGTTGTTACGTTCGTTCTTTTCGTTTTGATATTCATTCGCTCGTAGAATAATAGTTAAAGCAGCGGCATTTAAAGCAGCCATCGATGCTGAAGAAGATGAAGAAAAAAGTGCTAAAATTTATAACCCAAACGTTTTGTTATTGTTTTTGTTGTTGTTTTTCTTTTCCATAAGATTACATTGAGCGAGAGAAAAACGTTCTAAAGACAGAAAGAAAGAAAGAAAAAAAGACGAGCATTTCCTGGTTTAGTTGGTTGGTTGGCTGGTTGGTTTAATTTTTTTTTATGGATTTCAGTTCTTTTTTTTTTTTTTGCAGTTTTATTATGGATTTTGACCTTAAAATCTAACGGTAATTGAAAGTTGACTTAAATATATCGTTTCTTTATTGTTTTCTTTTTTAATTCTTTGTTTTTTATTGTTTCTGTTTTAATAAAACCTGGCAATCGAGTGAAATTAAATGAAGCATAGAGCACAGTGCAGCAAAATTATGGAGAAATCGATCTCCAGTTATAACTGATTAAGACAATGTAAATGCAGCGGGTTCTACAGTTTAAAATTAACTTGGAAAGTGAAATTTTTCGACAAATTTTTCATGGCAATTTTATTTACATTCCGAGTTTTTGCCTAAGAATACTTTTTTTTACTTCGTTTTATTCACGATGGCTCAACTAGGGGTTGCGGATCATGACCTCACGTCTAATAAACCAACACACTATGTACTAGACTGTGGCCTCTTCATTATATAAACACATGGCATAGGCTATTCAGCCTTTCTCATCAAACTTTCCATTTTCCATCCAAAAGTTCATAATTTGTCTTAGAGTATGAAGCCCTCTGGTACTCTGGTTGAAAATCCTTTTGCCATAATCGAGTGAGTAGAATTTAGGCTTCTAAATAAGTGTTTGGAGTTAAAATGTCAAATAAATTTGAGCAAAAACTTATTGTTCGAAGTCGACGTTCGACTGTAGTTACTGTTTTTCATGCACAAAGTCCATTTAAAACACATGGGAGGTATGAGTTGGTTAGGTTGAGAATTTTATTGGCAGCTGGCTAGACACGTTCTGGCAATAAATTTTTGGTGTCTAGGTTCCCCGCTATGGAACAAAGCAGACAAAAAATTTGCTTCAATCAAAGCATATTCGAAATTCATAGCTACTATAACGGAACTTTAACCCTGGATACATACGCCCAAAGGCGTATGGGAACCTAGACATCATACATAATTGGCCATTACAACCCTTCAGTCAGGATTACGGACTAGCTTCTCACACTACTAATGTTAGGTGTGTTAATTCTAAACATGAGTTACGGGTCATCCCTCCCGAACGACAGATTTTTGAGAAACTTTTCATGGCAATTTTATTTACTCTCAGAGTTTTTGCCAGAAATCTGCTGAGAGGAAACCGCCGGAGAAATATATTTTTTTTAAAATTTCGTTTTTAATGTTTGACCGGAGATTCGAACCCTGGCTCACGTCTAATAAGCCAACACACTACCTACTAGACTACGGCGACTGCAATATTAAGGCTTTTGCCATATTAATCAAGTGTGATGGTATGCTTGATGGATATCATTACGGGAAATTAGGCCTCGCAGTTACAGTTAAGGCCGTCGGAGTCTAGTAGGTAGTGTGTTGGCTTATTAGACGTGAGGCCATGATGCTTTTAATGAATTTTAATTGAAAAGAAATTAATTTCAAGCAAGAAAATCGATAATAAAACGTTTTATTTATTCTTTTACTTTCCTTTATCATCCATCGTCTAAATTTTAGCCACACAATGGACGGACGTTATGAAAGCTTTTCTTTAATTTTTTAAATTCTCTTACGGAAATTAATTATTTTTTGCATGCGCAATTATAGAATCATTACAACGAAAGGCAATTGAATTTGACCACGACCACCACCACAGTTAAAAAGGTGATGAAATTTTTTTTTGATTTTTTTTTCTTTTCCTTTCCTTTACTTTTCACAAAGTAACCTGTAATCAGAAAACAAAAATTAATTATTTTTTCAGTAAAAAAAAAACAACTCAAACTAAACGATTGTAAAAGAAAATTTATGATGAGAAATGTTTGTTTGAGATGCTAGAGATGCTAGTGGTTTCAACTTAAAAATGATGTTAACGTTGCCTGACATTGTTGGACATACTCTGCCTGTCTAACGGATGAATAGATGATGTTGTCGAATGGACTCTCTGATAAACAGAGACAGACAGAGAGATATTCATGCAGATAGTCAATCAGCTAAGTGTCAATGCTTCATTATTTACCAGTGTTGTCGTTTTGATAAGTTTTAAACAAAATTCGTTATTTGGTTACATTTTATAAGGCTGGATACGATGATGTCTATGCATGTAGTCATCAGGGCAGAGCTGTCAGTACGAATTCATAGAATTTTTATTTTAACGACGTCAATAGGCCAATTCGGAGAGCATGTCGGAATAGTCTAGTAGGTAGTGTGTTGGCTTATTAGTAGAGAATGTAGTGGTTATACCTACGGCTCGGATGTATCACTTCGATGTATCACTTGGGAGAGTAAATAAAATTGCCATGAAATGTTACTTTTCTGTTGAAATCTGTCGTTCGAAGACGACTTTAATTTGTAGATCCCGCCACTGATGTATAAAATTAACACACACAACATAAGTGCAGTGAGGAACAAAGTCGTAATCTTGCCTGAACGTTGTAATGATCAGCTAAGCAAGTAAGTCAGTCGGAATGGTTATATTCTAGCAGATAACTTGTTACAATGGGCCGCTATACATGCTCAAGTGAGCTTTAGGCATCAAGTCTACTACTCTGATTAACTTAGCAGAGAACTTATGGGAGGACATACAAATATAGGTCGCATTTGCTAGATCCTCACCCGAAGTTATATGAGTCGACTGCAAAAGCAATATTCGTTTAACATTTTCAAAGAATATTGATGGATTGGTTTCAGTATGATTCGGATGAAATTATAATAGTGCACCATCCAATAATGTTACAAACGGAATCCTATCCGTTAAATCCGAAGTGTGTCATCGTTTCCAACCGCCAAACCGTTCAAAATAATTCGGCATGGGTTTCTTAGTAAAGCATACAGCAGCATGCGACTGCTTCAGTTGTTTCCATTCCTTGTTGCACCATTTCACGGGTTCTTAATCATAGCTTCTCGCATAGACTTAGTCGGAAAGAATTCGTATCCTAGATGTTCGTGAATAAAGAACGGAAATTTCGTGCCCTTGTATCTGGGTCCGCTTTAAGCATTACCGGTTCAATACCGTCTATTCACGTAGCCCTTCTCGGCTTATTTTTTCTTATTGCCGAATAATTTTTCTGCCTTGTTGGATCTTTGGCTATTGACGTGCTGAATCTGCTGCATGTTTGCCTTGAATGTTGGAAGGTTATTATGGGTGTCTTGCTTGATAGGGACTTGTAACACTTCAGCGCAGTGTTCCTACCATTTCTGCAGTGGTGTTCAGTTGGATCATTTAGCTTACTGCGCAGGTTTTTAAGTTTTACTTGATTTACCGTCTACCATACGGCAAGTGCAGTAAAATAGGACTTTTGAGTCCTCCACTACAGCTGCAGCCTCAGATCATTTATGCTTGATGAGCCTATCATGCACAATATACTGATGATGTCGGACGTATATGTTTGTCCATCGTGTTGGATTCCAGAACGTTTGAAAAAATTTTGCGAATTGCTTCTGCCATCTCTGCAGCTTATCGTTTAAGTCCTTAAAAGGCGTAGTTTTAGTCGATTTGGGGATTTTTGTATTGAAAAAGTATTCTAGTCAGGCAGTCTTCGCTACAATTTCTGTACATTCAGGCACCAAATTTCTTATGTCGTAAGACAATGTTGCGTTAACCTTTTTTTTCTTTTTTTGCGAATTTATCTTCTTCATGCACACATACATGCATACATATGTACTTAAAAATATTTGTTTAATGATGACTTTTTGTTTCTTTTTTTTGTTGTTTTTGTTTTTCTTACAATTTGGTTTGGTTTTTTGCATTTTAATGTCTCACTGTCTGTCACCTTTTCCTCTGTTTTCTTTGATCATAAGTCATCTTGACGGGCATCTTCTTGCAAAAAAGAGAGAGAAAGATCACAGACAACACAAAACAAGCCTTACTTTTGTCTGTTTTTTTGATGACTGCCTGTCTGTCTGTCTGTCCTGGCCAAAAGTGTTAGTCAGTGTTCGTTCATCAGTAGACGTTGTGGTTCATTAAAAAAAATTTGAATGAAAAGTGTTTTATTGATTGACACTTACGGAAGCTGTTTATTCACTTTCCCGTCTGTTTGATGATATTCTTCTGCTAGCAGCTAATCATCCAGCCAATCAGGTACTTTTCATTATAAAAAGTCCAGTAGTTGTAAAGAAAAACTGCGTTCAATAGTGTTTGAATGGCTTTTTTCTCTTCAAAGAGATTTTCGTGAATGGTATTCGTTAGACAGTGTTTGGTTTCGTTTCGTTTTTTAATTTGGAAAATAATTTGGCTTGATTGGCTTGAAATTAAAGCCACTAGCTTCTGCTTTTCTCCATTAACCCTTCCTTCCTTTAATCGAGTAAAACGTCCCTGTCCTAGTTCGTGTTCGTCTCTTTAAGTATCCGGAATCTTTTTTGGGCGACATCCGTGTAATACTATCACGCTTCATCCTAATACTATAGCCGATCCATCTACACTTTCTACGTTCAATTTGTTCTAGTATATGTTCCCCACTTTGTCTATTTTAGAAATCCTTCTCGCTATTGGTCTTGAGGCAAAATATCTTACATATACGTTTGAGATCCTGAATATGACTAAGGTAGATAGGGCGTAGTCTAATAGTTAGTGTGTTGGTTTATTAGATGTAAGGTCACGGTTCAACCCCAGGCCAGACATCAAAATGAAATTTAAAAAATATATCTTCGGCGACTTCCTGTCAGCAGATTTCTGGCAATAACTCTCGAGAGTAAAAAAATTGCCATGAAAAGTTCCTCAAAATCTGTCGTTCGGAGTCGACTTTAAACTGTTAGTCCCGCAACCGCACACAACATAAGTGGTGTGAGAAGCTAGGTTGTAATCCTGACTAAAGGGTCGTAACGATCAATTATGTATGTATGTAAGCATAGTTATAGCTTTTGCTAACGCAAATATGGAACAGTAAGTCCGTAGCTTTCTGAATTTTCCGCCTCATCCATAGCATTGGTAATTCAATTATTTTCTGGGTCACCCCTTCCCACAGTACATCTGTTAGTACCGAAGGATGTCTTGAAATCGGTGCGCACTATAATCGTATTAGAATCGAATATGCAGCAAGCAACATGCATTAGGTGGGAGTATCACGTGGTAAATGTATGTAGAGCTGGCGTTATGTAGTGATGAAAGATTAGGAGGCGTCAGAGACTTCCTCTCCAATAAATTAATTTCGAAACGTATAACACAGGAAGCTTAGGCATCGCCATCTTTGGATAAAGAGTAGTAATCAATAAGCACAACACAACTTAGAACATTCTTACAGAATGTGCTGTTTCTATGTAACATCAGTTGGCAACTCTGTCGTTCTAGAATCTGAGACAGTGCACCCATCATGTGTTTGGGAAGAAAACTTATATTGAAATGATGTTGCTACATAGCTAAGGAGATCACGGAGGTGTTTTATAACAGCCTTCAGGATGTTCAGTATTTTTGTTATCTCAGATACATACGTACATAATTGGTCATTACAACCCTGCAGTCAGGATTACGACCTAGCTTCTCACATCACCCATGCTGTGTGTGTTAATTTTAAATATGAGTGGCGGGAACTATAGCTTCAAGGCGATTCCGAACGAAAGATTTTTGGGATTGATTCCTAATCATTGGGAATGTGAATACTATCCCATATGTTGGTAACAGGCTTGCCGATTATTGAATGAATGTGGCATTTCAATTAGTGGAGACACTATGTTAACCTAATCAACTTTCAATTACAATAAATCGTTAATTTTTTTTTTTATTTTTAATTGAAAAAGATTGTTTAACATTCACTATGTCTTTCGAATGCAATTACTTTGACTTCTTTTTCCCTTCTAAAGGTTATAAATAAATTGAAAAATGTCAAAGGTTCTGACAATACCAAGTAAAATGTATGAAGCCCAACCAATCCCTTCTTATATTCGCAGAAAAAAAAAGAGAAGAAAAACAACTGTGGTATGCGTCAACACTTTTGCTATCATGTGTAGTAGTAAGTCACGGCCATTGCAGTTAAGCTTCACCTTTCCAAATTTGTGCAACAAAAGAGAGGGATAGAGAGAGGGGAAAAAGACAAAAATGATCACTTAAAAAAGAATGTCCGCCTGCCTGACAATGTTTGTTAATGAAGAATTACAGCAACAGCCGGCAACAGCCGGTTAACAACCAGAAAACATAACCAAAAAATTCAATTCCAATTTAGCGTTTAATTTTTTTAAGGAATTCGCTCAACCTCTGTTCGGCCATTTGTTTTGTCTCTGGTGCTGATCGTGCCGTTTTTTCTTTTATTTTCCTTAAAACTGTGCTAAAAATAAAGCACACCGATAGCCTGTCATGTAAAGGTAATATTGACACTTTGTCAACGCCAGCTGTCAAAAATGAAAGCGTATAGAAAAATATGATTTACATTAGGGCGATGCAGTTTTAAAGCGATTGTGTGACTAGGAAAACCTAAAAAAGGACATTAATTCTTTCGTAATTGAAATAGGAAAACAAAGCTACAGTTATTGATTTCTTCTACAGAAGAAGATGTCTAGAATTAGAGTTGCCAACTTTTCTTGCCTAAAAACAAAGCTCTTTGTGATAATGTATTGGATAGTTGAGTGTGGAGTGGTGTTGAAAAAAATGGCACTTACAACCCTTCAGTAAGGGTTATCGCCTAGCTTCTTCACACCACTTATGCCGTGGGTGTTATTTTATACATGAGTGGTGGGGCCTAACGGTTAAGTCACTCCGAACGGATTTTTTTGAGAAATTTTCATGGAAATTTTATTTACTCTCAGAGTTTCTGCCAGATCTGCTGAATGGAAGTCGTTCGTTTTTGATGTCTGACCGGGTATTCGAACCCTAGCCTTTCATATAATAAGCCACACACTAGCTACTAGACTACGGCAACTGCGATGTCGAATTGTGAATTCGGACTTCAAATATTTCCTATATGTTAACAGTGTCTGGGTAAGATGAATGTGTGTGAAGATAAATTTGAATTTAAAAACCAAAGACGCAAACCCTCACTTTTTGCTTTTTACAGGTAAAATTTGCTATTGCAGAGCTCTCTTCACTGTTTAACAGTGGCAATAAATAGGTTAGTATTCCATCCATGATCATCATTATTATTGAATAAAATATTGAAATGTATGAGGATGTGGGGTGGCTGAAGGAAGCTAATTTATTCCAGCTATCGCACTACATGGTTCGAAAGAGGACACACTGGCTCTACCATTTGCATATAGTCAGGTAGGTGTACTATTTCTTATATGTTCCAAATGGACACTGATCCCTTCACTGATCCCGTATCACTTTTTATGGCTGATATATTATAAGCGCTTGAAACCTTCCATTGAGTATGTATGGTATTCACTAACTTAGTGTTATGCCCTAAATTAGCTCTAAACAGTTGGCTTGTCCAGAAGGATACTGTTAAACAGCTAACAGTGCTCTGTTAAGGGCAAAATGTGTTCTGTTAAGACAAAATTTTACTCTGTTCACGCCAAATGTGGCGCTGCTAAAATTTATGGATTGCGTCTTGGATTTTCAAATACGAATATATCTTCACACATCTGGAGGTGTCTTTTTTTTTTTTTCTATTTTTTATTCTTTCTTTTTTCTTTACACACGGTTAAGGCAAAACATTTTTCTAAAACTTGACACTGTTTCGGTTGTTTTGGGATTTGGAGTGAAGTATTTGTGACACTAAGAGCCGTTATTACAACTTGCCGTTAAAGTTGGGTTTAATTAAAGTTACCTTTAGTTAAAGTGAACTTTAAAGTCACATTTAACCTCTTTTCGTTATTACAACCTACAGATAAACTAAAGATAACTTAAAGTTTTCGTATAGCCCAACTAGCCTTACTCTGTTTGGTTTCTTTACAGGAAAACACATTAAAAAAATTTAATTATTTCTCTCATATTATTTCATTTTCTTTCCAATTTATTTCTTTGAAAGCAAACTCTGTTTGTAGTAAATCATTATAAAACTTGTTTAAAAGCTTTTTTTTAACTTTTATTTGAATTTTTTTTCAGTTTCTTAAAGTTTTAATCACAGATTTGATCTTAATCAAGCATATGTTTGAACCAAAAAGGGGGTGTGTTTGTATTTACCATAAAATCACTACCAATTTCTTATAAATTTTTTCTCTCTCTTTTTTTCTGGGGTCTAAAACAGAGGTGGTTACACCGTACACCACGATGATAAATAATCGTTTTCCTTGATTAGCTGGCTGATTAGGCCATTATACATTATATTTTGTTTCTATTTTTGTTAAATAATTAATAATCAAATGAAAAATGAAAGAGAGAGCAAAAGAGAGTGAGAGAGAGAGAGAGAGAGAGAGAGAGGCCATAAATTATGAATTTTTATTAGAAAAAGTAAGAAAAAACACAACAAAACAAAATTTCTTTCACTAACACGTTATATTGTGTTGAGTTAATTAGAACACTTTTCTTTTTGTTGCTGCTGTTTTTGTTAATTAAAAATTTTTTAAATAAAATTTTTTACGGTACTGGTTTATAAAAGCCCACATTTTCGTTGTCTCGTATTAGGCTTTAGTAGTAGTTCTAAACTGAAGCCAAAAAAAAAGCATTGAACAAAATCAACTACGATAACACATTCAACACTAATTTGTACGATAAAGTCAACAGATAACTTAACTAGACAATCGACATACGTATCGTAGCGCGTTACACTCCAAATTAAACAAAATTTTTTAAATATTTTTGACAACCAAAAAAAATAAACAAAAAAATTAAAAAAAAAAACAAAACAAATAGTGGAAAATCCAAAACTAGATTAAATGCAACAAAAACTAACAACAACAAATAACTTTTTTTTTAAACATTTTTTGTTTGTTTTTAATTTTTCTATAACTAATACCCGATATACTTCGGTGTGCCCATTGTATGTTTATTTTAATTATTGCGATTGTTTGTATGCCATAAGTCCCGTTTAGTACAACGTCCATCTTTTAGCTTTCGTTTGCTATGTCCTCTCTTTCCTACCTCGCTTCCTTTTTCTTTTTCCCTATTTCTTTCACTATCTTCCCTCTCCCTGTCTTCTGGAACGTATTTACAATGGATCCTTTAGACCTCTGGGTATTGTAATTGTACTCGTCCTTAACCTAATAATGGTAACCTAATCTATACATCCATACATACATATATAATTGGGCATTACAACCCTTCAGTCAGGATTGCAACCTAGCTTCTCACACCACTTAATTTTTATACATGATCGGCGACACCTATAGTTTAAAGTCTATTCCGAACGACAGATTTTTGAGCAACTTTTCCTGGTAATTTTTTATTTACTCCCAGAGATTTTGCCAAAAATCTGCTGAAGGGCAGTTGCCGATGAAATATTTTTTCACATTTTTGTTTTGTTCGAAATGTCTGACCTAGGGTTTGAACCCAGGCCTCATGTCTAATAAGCCAACACACTTCCTATTATGCAATTGAAATTTTTTATTCCTTTGGAAGGCATATTGATGGCCATTATGGCTTATCTAGTGAGAGCAAATATCGAAATGCTCAATTTTCCATGACTTTGGTGTATAAATCAAGCAGAATTTAACCGATAATATGGGTTATAATTGCTTTGAGGGCCCTTGTGGTTTATGGCTTATTCACATACATCTTTGACTTAGGTTATCCGGGCAAGAAAATTTCAAACGCAGTCAATTCCCATGATCTTGGTGGCCAGATTACATCATCCCTACATACGATGGCAATTCTCTCAAATCTTTTATGCAAAATATTCAATCTGGCATGAGCTGTGTGGCTTATAGCGTCATACTGTTGAAACCATAAGTCGTTTGATGTATAAATCACCCAAAGAAGTTGGTGATCATCGATTCAAACTGCTCGCCCTTGATATTAATGGCCTGGCCAACGTTGTTCTAAAAAAAGGGCACAAAATCACACGAAATGGTAATTTTTCGCGATGCATTAGACGTTCTTGGACCTCAAGTGGGTTGATATCGTCGCAAATTTAACAAGTTTTGTACGTTGGTGCTATTACTGTTAGGTAAAGTGCAAAATATTACTGGACAACGATTTTAAGGGTAATTAAGTGCACATAGAAGTACCTCTATGGATGGTAACTCATCCAAATTTCGGCACGAGAGTCGTGGTATAAATATTGAGAAATAGTTTCTCTTCAGAGTTTCTCCAATGGGAGAACACCATTCCCATAAATAAGCATAAAACGAACTGTTCGTGGGATGGCTTACTAGACGTGAGGCCGTGGCTCAGACGTCTCGAACAAAAAGAAAGAAGAAAAAGAAAATTTTTTTTCGCTGATTTCCTCTCAGCCGCATTCTTCTAGCAAAAACTCTGAGAGTAAAATAAAATTGCTATGAAAAGGTTCTCATATCTGTCGTTCGGGGTCAACATTAAGCTGTAGGTCCTTCCTCTCATGTACAATTTTATCACATACAACATGCGTGCGTTGAAAAGGTTGTAATCTTGACTAAAGGGTTGTAATGACCAGTTAAGTAGCCAGAGGCTCGATCACATCGCTGAACTCTCGTGAGACAGTAAAATGAAACGTTGGGTTAATGACGGGAGACGGTTTTATTTGGGGTAAAGTTCAACATGCCAATTAGCATTAGGGCTGTAAGCAAGTACTCCTATGTAGTGTTCAAGGGTGCTCAATAAACTGGTGTGCCTGGCCCTGGTTTTTAAACAAACGTCAGCTTTTATATATGCAATCGTACATACTCATACATAACACGTACTTAATAAAATGCAAAAAAAATCGAAAAATAAAAAATTGAAACAAAATACTGCCGCAACAAACAAAACTGATTTGATTATTTTAGTGCCACAATTATGTTTGAAAATTTTCATATAATTTATCGTCATTAAATTTAATTTGAAAAATTAAGTTTAGAAAAAACCAAACCACAGAGTGTTTTTTTTTCTTGTTGTCTTTCGTCTTCTGGTTTCACAAAGAGAGAGAGAAGAAATAAGAAATAAGAAGCTGAAGCTTGAATGGTGGAATGGTGGAAAACAAAAAAGTTGTTGTTGTTTTAATAGATTTATCTATGAAATGCATCTAATAAGTGGTGTTTGCTGGTTAATTCAGCAGCTGTGACCATAAAATAAATTCAAATTAAATGATAAAAAAAAAACAACAACAACAACAACGACAACACATGCAATCAAATCATACCAGGACGATAGCGATGGCCTTCTTTCGCCAGTTACAACAAAACTGAAATCGTGCGCTTAAAATACACGAAAAAAAACCCGCAAAATTAAAAAAAAAAAAATTTTTTTTAAAGAGAAAAAACAATAAAAAGCTTCATAGAAAAAAAATTTCACAATTGAAAAATAAAATGCAATAAAATGTTGGAAAGAAATTATCAACACCATTTATTATTTGTGTGTTACAAAGAAACAAAAAAAAATTTCATAGTTGGATATACTCGTACGTACATAGTCAGTCATAAGCGACTATTGATTAGCGCCTACATCAACAAAATGAAATTTAATTCAAATATTAAATTAAACGACCCCTTTCTTCAAGTACAGCATTCTTGATCATTACAACCCTTCAGCCAGGATTACAACCTAGTTCCTCAACCACTTATGTTGCGTGTGTTCATTTTATACATGAGTGTCCGAGATCTACAGTTTAAAGGCGACTCGAACGCCAAGTTTCTGAGAAACTTTTTTCCCATGGCAATTTTTCATTTTACTCTCCGATTTTTTGCTAGAAATCTGCTGAGAGGAAGTCGCCGATGAAATATTTTTTTTTCATATTTCGTTTAGTTCGGGATATCTGGCATGGAGTTCGAACCGTAGCCACACATTTAATAAACAATCTACCAAACTACGGCGACTATTTTTTTAATCTTACTCAACAGAAATATCAACTTAGTTTGACATTCTCGACTGTCAAACGGTAGCTTGCGATAGTTTTCTTGCATAAAAAATATTCGATATTTAGAATACAATCCACAAGGTATCCCATTGAAAACCGTACCCCATTTTTAAGGCTGTTATTCTCATTAAAATCCTTAATGTAGGAGAAGGTAGCGTAATGAAGCGTTTATTGTATATGAAGCTAGTCGGAGACTCCCAAAAATATATGAAATTAACGGGTAACCAGCCCTCTTCTGTTAATATATCCTAGGGTATGCCGTCTTACCAACTACATGGTTTTAATAACATGAGTGTGAAGATAGATTTTTAATTTTACCGAGGAACTTAGATTGTTTTTGCTGGTTTTTATCCCAAATCCTTAAATTAATTGTTTAACAGAGTTCTATTAGTAACATAACAGACTTGGTTTGCGTCCGGGGTAAATAAATTTTAAAATCTATCTTCAGTTGTAAACTACGATTTCACACTGACATTGTAACGCAATCCATGACAACTACTGACCTAATTTCGTATAGAATCTGCAGTCCATGTTTACATTACAGGATAGGATGCAATTTCAGTTCAAGCTTATCCTACACAGTATTTCTTGTTTGCTATTTGAAATTTCTTTGCTTTGATCTATTTAAGAAGGTTCTCCAATTCCTCATCATTCCACTTACAATTTCACCACCTGTAGAGTGGATGCCAAGTGGCCTTTTGAATCGAAAGATTTCAGTTCAGCCGACAGTAGAGTAAACTTCCTCAAAAAAATAACTCCCCAAATAATCTTCAACAAACAATAGAAATTGTTTTTGGCTTCTGTACAATACAATAAAAAGAAAAAAATGTTTGTGTAACCGGGTTTGTGCCAATGACAAGCACCACAAATGAAACAAATCACGCAAATCAGTACAAAAATCACACGCGTCGTCATAATGGCGTAGCCCGGCTATAATAAACGTATAAAGACGACAAAAATTTTTTAGCTTGGCTTACAAAAATATTTTAAAGACCTGGTAGCAGTAGTAAAAAGACAATCATCAAAACTACAACAACAACAACAATATGAAGTAATAAAAAAATGTTGTTACAACAACAACAAAACATTTTCTATAACACAACTCTTAAATGAAAACATAAAAAAACGATTTTTTTTAAACAATAAAAAACGAAATCAAAAACAACAACAACAATAATAATAATAACAATAATAAGACAATAAGTGAAATAATACATGCTACATGCAGCATGTGCTGCATATAAAAATCTGTTGGAAAAAAATTCGAAAAAAAACCTGAAAAAATGTCAAAAACTGCTGCTTGACGGTAATTGAGAAAAAAAATGTCTTAAATAAACAAACAACAGCAACAAACAATAGCAACAATTAAATTGTTGTTACCGAGCAACTCATAAATGCAGAGTAGAAGTAAGTGATACGAAATACCGATACTCTGCTGTTACACTGAATTGTCTTTGCGTGTCTGAAAGAAGTGTGTTTGTCTGTTTGTCTGTCTGTCTGTCTATCTTTAAGACGACAACGAAATTATTGCGCAAACACGGCACGTTGCAATTGTCAACGAGTGCAGCTACAACAGCAACAGCAATAGCAACATTTAAAATTGCCTTTTTGTTGCATTTAATTTTTGAGATTTTTTGTTGTTGTTTTTTTTTCGGTTGTTGAACGTTTGTTTAACAAGGCTTTAGCTCAGTGCTCAATGGCTGATTGTGGCAAATATTTATGCGTTCAGACTGCAACAGCAGAAATACATTTTAATAGACTGGATTTTTTAGATTGATGATGTTTCATGATGTGTTTCTCTTTCTTTTTTTTTTGTTTTTGTTTTGTTGCAGAGGGGGGGCTTAAGTTGTGATTTGAAAGGCAATAACAACAATTGTCATACTTTCGATATGTTAATTATTTGTGCTTTTGTTGTACAATATTTTTTTTGTTTGTTTGTTATTAAAGGCGACAGACGTATTCACTCATTTGATTTCATTTCCCCCAAAAGCAAAGGCGGTCATCTAAACCGAAAATGGGAATTAAGAGGGAATGCTAGCCTAACAAATTTTAATTTTAATTTGTGCAGAAAAATTTGTTTTACTTTGAGTAACACTACGACAGCTTTCAGGGCCTTAAAAAGGCCCGACGCTGTAGCACTTATGCGTGTGAAGAAAAATTTGAATTTGAAAATCCAAGACCCGATCCATAAATTTTAGCAACGCCAGATTTGACATTAACACAGTAAAATGTTCTCTTAACAGAAAAAAAATTTGCCCTTAACAGCGCGCTGTTAGCACATGATCATAATGAGAATTAAATGTTATGGCAATAGTTTGCAATAATTGCAAAGCAGAAGACTAATCTACTTATTGCCACTGTTAATAGCAAATTTTTTCCCTGTTAAAGGCAACAAGTGGCTTTGCTATAAGTATGGGTTTGCGTCTTTGGTTTTTAAATCTGAATTTGTCTTCACACACATGTAGTTTTTACTGGTCTGGACTAGGTTTCTGGTAATACAAATGTCCAGAAGAAGATCTGCGGAAGCTTAATCGATCCGAAAATGAAGCCCGAAAAAGTTTTAGACACTTAGAAAATCGTCTGTGATCCTAAAAGCCAAATATGAAGTCATATAAGTTGAACAGTGCCAGTGACAGAAACAGACAATCAAACAATTTCATCAGTTGTAGTTCAAGGACTGTTCCATTTAGAAGGTTACATTGTAGATCCAAATCTCCATTACCATTAAATATTTAACGAGCTTTTAGGCAAGAGCATACCTGTGTAGAGCTCATCTTCCTGCCAATTTCAAATGAAACCAATCAGAAGCAATGAAACACAAACAGTGTTCGCTTAACTTCAATTCTTATACGAACTGTACATATGCAAAGATCCTTGCCGAAAATTTTCCACGCAATCGAAAAATAAAGGCCCACAAGTTATGAATGACGACGAATTAACATTTCTGGATCTATTCCAGTGCTTCGTCGAGCAGCAGCAACAATATACACACATTTTTTCCTTTGCTGAAGGGAATCAATCGAGTAGGTGAGAACTTAATTCGAGAACCAACAATGACTGCTAGTGCAAGCGCCATAGTCTAGTAATCCACTAGTTTAGTATAGGATTCAAACTCCGGGTCAAATATCACTGACAAAATGAAAAAAATATTTCTTCGGCGACTTCATCTCGCCAGATTTCTGGCAACAACCCTGTGAGTAAATAAAAAATGCCCTGAAAAGTTTCTCAAAAATCTGTCATTCAGAGTCGGCTTTAAACTGTGGGTTCCGCCATGTACAACATGGGGGTGATGGAGGTAACTAGGTTGTAATCCTGACTGAAGGGTTTTAATCTCCGTTGTTGACAAAATATCCTTCAATGGATTTGCCTAGTAAATTTTTATAATTTTCAATTCAAAATACGGCTTCCACAATTGCAGCCCCATTCTGTCCGCGCCCCTGCAATGCTGCAACAAAGTAAACGCATGTATTCAAGCGTCATTTTCAATACTGAGATATAATGAGGATTAACGAGTGTTTGTTCACCAGTTTCTTACAAACTAAATCCCCCAATACAATTTGCATAATTCTGATTAT
The DNA here is from genome assembly GCA_005959815.1 of Sarcophaga bullata. NCBI lineage: Eukaryota > Metazoa > Arthropoda > Insecta > Diptera > Sarcophagidae > Sarcophaga > Sarcophaga bullata. The sequence continues at coordinate 186,114 of QOCX01000072.1, forward strand.
CAACGATTCTATTTATCGCATTCACATTCACATTCGCATTTTTTTTATTTTTTTTTTTTTTTTTTTCTGAAATATTTTCGTCTACGCAATGCAGTTTGTCAGTTTCACATTTAAAGTCCTTTTTATGCAAAATGAAAATGAAAATTTTTTTTTTCGCATTTTTCATTTGCATTTTTCGTTTTATTACGTGCCTCATTACGTATAAAAATAAAGTTTTTTTAAACAATTTTATTAAACAAATAATAAAAGCAACAACAAACACATAAAAACAAACAAAATTAAAAACCCATTAAACAACAACAACAATATTAACACGCACAAAGCTTAAGCAAGAAGAAGAAGAAGAAGAAGAAGAAGGAGATCCGTAATAAAACTTCAATTTCAATACAGTTGTTGACGTTTTGTTGACTTATCGTTGGCATATGATGGCATTGTGTGTGGGCTTTTCAAAAAAAAAAAAAAAACAAACTAAACCAACCAACCAACAACAACAACAACATGACTTTGTTTTGAAGTGCAATTGCAATTTTATGTTTTTTTTTTTTTTTTTGTTGGTGCTTAAGTGTATTTTTTTTCTTCTCTTTTTTTTTTTTTTGTTGCTTGTTTTTCTATGCATGTTGCTGCATGTGGTCTTGGTCTCGTTAATGGCTGGTGGTTGCTGCTGTTACTTTTGCTGTTACAATTGCTGTTGTGCGTTAGTTTTGATTAGTTGCGACATTAAACGATTTGTTGTTGAAAACTTAAGTTTCAAGTCCCAATGTCCGTCCCTCTTCTTCAAAACATTTTCTTTCTTTTTTGTCGTGCTGCTGCAGCCGCTGCCTTTCTGTTTCACAAACGTTTTGTAATTGTGAGTCTTTGAAGTGGCATTGCAGAGCAAAGCAAACATTACTTGGGAGTCAGTTTTCTTTTACTTTTTTTTTTCTTCTTCTTCTTTACTTTTTCTTGTGATGAAGATTTTCTGTAGCACTTTTCTTCTTCTTTTTCTTTTCTTTTCCCTTGTGTTTGACTAGGCATCTGGGAAAAATAGTTGATTTTGATCAAATGTTTGCTGTTGGCTGTTGCCTCCTGGCTCTTGGCTCATTGAATAAGGAAAATGGGAGTGTTTCTGCTTGTTTTTAATAATTAATAAAGAAAGAACGAATGGAAGAAGAGAAAAAAGGGCAAATTAATTATAAAGTGGAGCAATTAATTGAAATTGAGCTGTTGAAAGAAGTAAAAAAAAAAATAAAAAATTGTGTGGCAAAAATTGTGTGAAATTTAATTGAAGATAACATGTGATGGCATTTGTTGGAATTTAAAACGCAAACAGCTTCTGTTTTTTGCAAATTTTGTTTTTGTTTTAACAAAGTAAATAAGATCAAGAACCATTTAAACTCATATTATAATCGAAGTCTATCAGGCTAATTGGTTACAAGCGTAGTTTTATTTTCTTCACAGAGTTGTTGCCAGAAATGTGCTGAGAGGCAGTCGCCGAAGAAATATTTTTTCATATTTCGTGTTGTTGGAGATGTCTGAGCTGGGGCTTAAACCGTGGCCTCACGTCTAATAAGCCAACACACTACCTACTATACTACGGCGTCTTTTAATCCGTTTATAAACCGAGTAATCCATGTTCAAAACTCAAAAAAAAAAAAATTAAAAAATTTTTTTATCAATGCTTACCAAATTAAAAAGAAAAATCAGAGACTTCAATCAATTCCCTCTAAAACTAGTACATTCCCTGCCTTCAAATAGGATAAAATTATTAAGAAGCGTAATAGGAAATCGAGTTATGCTAGCATTCAATGTGAAACGTTTCTTATCTTAACATGCAATACAGCAATACGAAGCTAGATGGCAACCCTATTATTCCAGAATCTATTACAGAAGAGCAATTAACTGCTTAAATGAAAAATCTGAAAAAAGGCAAAGAAAAATAATAATACGGAAGCAAACCAGCTGCTATAGAAAGCCAGTCACTTTCTTATAAAGAAAAAAAAAACTTGATTAATGAAATTGACATGCCAGTAAGATGTGGGAGATACTTTATGGCAGTCTTACATTGCTTAAAGGAACGAAATGGAATTTATAGAGTTTGCTTAAATGTATTTGACGGCAACATCATTCGCATTTAAAGATGTGTTACCACTTAGAGAAGAAGTAATAACCTACTTTACTTAAAGGGTTCTGACAAGAACGGCCAAAGCACACAAATATCGAGTTCCACGTGGAAACAGCGTATAATCTGATTGGCGATTAGTTCGCGGAGACAGGGTAAATATCAGAAATAAGTTTCATATGAACTCCAGGCAAGATGAATTGCATAGAAGTTATGCAAACCAAGCCGTTTGGAGACCCAGTGATTCACATTTCATTGTCACGCAATAGACGAATTTGATCGAATGAGCATTAACAAATTCTGTGAACTCAAAAGCCTTTGTTCGGTGCTAACTTATTAACGGGTTGACTAAGGTCTGTAACTATAATTAGTAGGAGTTAAAGCGCTGTTTATATTTGAGAACTCAAGACTGAATCAAGCCATTCACTAACCTGGATTTCTGGAAATGCTTTAGGTGTTGGTTTGATACAACTTCCATGAATGGGATTACTTACTTACTTAATTGTTTATTGCAATCCTACACTCAGGATTACGACTTAACTTCTTACACGGTTCATGTTATGCTTATTAATTTTATTCCTGAGTGTCGGAACCTACAGTTTAAAGTCGACTACGAACGACAGGATTTTTTGAAAAACTTTTCATGGCAGTTCCTTACTAACTCTCAGAATTTTTGCCAGAAGACTGGCAAAAAGATGAAGTCACAATACACCCAGTAAGCCTTCTTATTTTCAAAATTCACATGGAAGACTAGATATAACGGCTTATTTTGCATAAACCGTTATTTGTATAAAAAAAACCAAAGTTTTCTTCAAGTTTTATTTTGTGATTAAAAAACAATCACGCAAATTGAAATAAGAGGGGGCCCCTTCATTAAAATAAATTTCCTATGCGGAATCCTAAGCATTTCTGTTCGTTTTTCTTTTTTTCTCTTTTTATCTTTCAAATAAAAATGAAAATCTTGTAAATGCTTGTTGAAGTAATATGTTCTTTAAATTTTATTTTTTTTATTATGATTGTTTTTCTTTCTTTCTTTCGTTTTTTTAAACATAAATAAACAACCCAATTGCAATCAACCTTGTTCTCTAGGCTTACATTTACCAATTCAAGGTCTCGGTTCGTTTATCTATTTTGTTCTTATGCGCGTGGTTACAAAATGATAATTTTGTAGAGCAAAACAGTGCAACAACAACAGCAAAAAGAAAAGAAAAAAAAGCAAACAAATTTTTATCTCAGATTTAAACTACAACAACAACAACAACAACAAAAGAGGAAAAAAATTATAATTTAATTATTTTAAAACTTTAATGAACGAATTGAATGAATGAATGGCTTGTCTTTGTAATGAAATTAAAAGAACACAACCGGCACTCAAGCTTAATAGACTCAGACTTAGACTTAGGCACAGCCAACGAACAGCAGAACAGAACAGAACAGAATGTAACAAGTTCAACTACGATTACAAATTCAAATGAAAATTCAAATAAAAATTCAAATTCTTAATCTAATAGACCAACACGAACGTTGTAAAGAATTGCATAGAACGTGAATGCTGTATAGGCATGACATGTGGTTGACGGTCTGTTTGTAGTGTCTAGAAGTCAATTAAGTAGACAGATACAGTGCATGCAAGCAGAGCATTAAAATAATGAATTCTTTATGTTTCCATACATGGCGTGATTTTGAATTCCAATCAGAGACTGACGATTCAGGGCATATGCTTTATAGGGGTTCGTCCTGTACTAACTTTTGTATGAGAGTTTTAGAAGCAAAATACCTTCATATGCATTGAAAGCATTGTCCTGATCGATGAGAAGAATCAAGAACTCTTTTAGCTTTTCGAAAAATGCTATTGAGTCCAAATACGCGTCATTTCGTTCGATAACTTGCTGACAATTTGAAAGGTATTGTTTGACTGATTCCGTTCTTCCTGATTGATTCCTTTCTACCATAAAAAACTCTCGTCCCTACTGATAAAATCCAAGCTTCTTTCCATGTGAATTCCTCATAATCTAAAGCATTCGCAAAGCCTAGAAAAAGTTGTAATCTTTGGGAGTGCCAGTATAACTGCTGCTTGTGGATTGACGTTGTTCTTAGAAAACGCAATTCCTCTCCTATTGTCATAGACGATATTTGTATAGTGAAACGAAGTTGAATCGTAGCTTCCGTCAAATACATAAGATGTCTTCTAACCCCCAATCCTGATTTAAAATCCTTTTAAACTCCCGGTTTAAGTATGGATGGGAAATGAATCTCTTGAAGTATGCTTTGCATAGACTTCTGTAGCATCCATGATCAAACTCTAATTTGTATAGCATTGTACAACTATTATTGCAATGATGCTCAAACTAGCAAAGAAATCTTTTTGAAAAATTAAAGATTTCCATTTGCTGAAGGTTAAAATGTATGATTCATGCCAGGATTTTTGCATAAGGAAGCGTACAGTGGTTTAATTGCTCGTAAACGGCTTTATTGTCTTTGTTACCAGCCTGTAGTTAGTCCTTAAGAGCATACATGCGTACATTATTGGTCACTACAACTCTCTAAACAAGATTGAGTCTTGTCCTCTCACACTACTTATGTTGTGTGTGTAATTTTTTCCATGCTTGGAGGGAACTACAGTTTAATCTCGAATCCAAATGCCAGATTAGAGCAGCGTTTTCATGGCTATGAGTCTACACTCATAGCTTTTGCCAAAAGATTCTTGAGATGGGTTAAAGAGACGAAAGAAATATTTTTTCGCACATATTTCTGAGCTCAAGTTTGAATTCGTGAGCTCTCGTCTACTCTGTCAATATACTACACACTGTAGTCTACAGTGATCACATCAATCCTGCTGTTTTAAGGTCAATTGTTTGCCTCTTTCAAGCTTTCTAACTTACTTACATAACATAATTGGTCGTTACAATCCTTTAGTCAGAATTACAACCTAGTTTTGCTCACCACCCATATTGCGTGTGTATTAAGTTTATCAATGAGTGACGTAGTGACCTAAAGTTTAAATTCAGTTTCCAACGAGAGATTTTTAAGAAATTTTTCACGGCAATTTTATTTACTCTCAGAGTAGTCTAGTAGGTAGTGTGTTGTCTTATTAGAATTGATCCTAGGGTTCAAACGCCAGCTTAGACATCTCGAACGACACGAAATATGAAAAAAATATTTCTTTGGCAACTTCCTCTCAGCAGATTTCTGACAAAAACTTTGAAATCAAACGAAATTGTCATAAAAAGTTTCTCAAAAATCTGTCTTTCGAGAGACGACTTTAAACTGTATGTGCCAACACTCATGTATAAAATTAAAAGCTAGGTCGTAATCCTAGCTGAAGGGTTGTAATGGCCAAATATGTATTTATGTATGCATCTTGCATTGTGACTTCTAGAGAACTGCTTCTGTTGCTTTTGTTTATCAATCCTTTCTGTTTTTCTTCGACTAGCATGTTGGCTAGTATGTTGGCTTATTCGACTTTGGGCTATGGTTCAAACCCTAGCTCAGACATCGAAACGAAAATATGAAAAAATATTTTTATGGAGACTTCCTCTCAGTAGATTTCTGGCAAAAACTCTGAAAGTAAATAAAAAATTGCCATGAAAAAGTTTCTCCAAAAAATCTGCCGTTCGGAGTCGACTTTAAACTGTACGTTCACGCCACTCTGGGTATAAAATTAAAGCGGTGTGGAGAGACTAGCTTTGTAATACTAACTGAAGGAATGTAATGACCACTTATGTATGTAGTTATCTAATATTCAGACTTCTAGAGAAACTGCTTCAGTAACTTTTGTTTATCAAAACTTCTAATTTTCATGGCAAAGCCTAGAAAAAGTTGTAATCTTTGGGAGTGCCAGTTATAACTGCTGCCTTGTGGATTGACGTTGTTCTTAGAAACGCAATTCTCTCCTATTGTCATAGACGATATTTGTATAGTGAAACGAAGTTGAATCGTAGCTTCCGTCAAATACATAAAGATGTCTTCTAACCCCCAATCCTGATTTAAAATCCTTTTAAACTCCGGTTTAAGTATGGATGGGAAATGAATCTCTTGAAGTATGCTTTGCATAGACTTCTGTAGCATCCCATGATCAAACTCTAATTTGTATAGCATTGTACAACTATTATTGCAATGATGCTCAAACTAGCAAAGAATCTTTTGAAAATTAAAGATTTCCATTTGCTGAAGGTTAAAATGTATGATTCATGCCAGGATTTTTGCATAAGGAAGCGTACAGTGGTTTAATTGCTCGTAAACGGCTTATTGTCTTTGTTACCAGCCTGTAGTTAGTCCTTAAGAGCATACATGCGTACATTATTGGTCACTACAACTCTCTAAACAAGATTGAGTCTTGTCCTCTCACACTACTTATGTTGTGTGTGTAATTTTTTCCATGCTTGGAGGGAACTACAGTTTAATCTCGAATCCAAATGCCAGATTTAGAGCAGCGTTTTCATGGCTATGAGTCTACACTCATAGCTTTTGCCAAAAGATTCTTGAGATGGGTTAAAGAGACGAAAGAAATATTTTTTCGCACATATTTCTGAGCTCAAGTTTGAATTCGTGAGCTCTCGTCTACTCTGTCAATATACTACACACTGTAGTCTACAGTGATCACAATCAATCCTGCTGTTTTAAGGTCAATTGTTTGCCTCTTTCAAGCTTTCTAACTTACTTACATAACATAATTGGTCGTTACAATCCTTTAGTCAGAATTACAACCTAGTTTTGCTCACCACCCATATTGCGTGTGTATTAAGTTTATCAATGAGTGACGTAGTGACCTAAAGTTTAAATCAGTTTCCAACGAGAGATTTTTAAGAAATTTTTCACGGCAATTTTATTTACTCTCAGAGTAGTCTAGTAGGTAGTGTGTTGTCTTATTAGATTGATCCTAGGGTTCAAACGCCAGCTTAGACATCTCGAACGACACACGAAATATGAAAAAAATATTTCTTTGGCAACTTCCTCTCAGCAGATTTCTGACAAAAACTTTGAAATCAAACGAAATTGTCATAAAAAGTTTCTCAAAAATCTGTCTTTCGAAGACGACTTTAAACTGTATGTGCCAACACTCATGTATAAAATTAAAAGCTAGGTCGTAATCCTAGCTGAAGGGTTGTAATGGCCAAATATGTATTTATGTATGCATCTTGCATTGTGACTTCTAGAGAACTGCTTCTGTTGCTTTTGTTTATCAATCCTTTCTGTTTTTCTTCGACTAGCATGTTGGCTAGTATGTTGGCTTATTCGACTTTGGGCTATGGTTCAAACCCTAGCTCAGACATCGAAACGAAAATATGAAAAAATATTTTTATGGAGACTTCCTCTCAGTAGATTTCTGGCAAAAACTCTGAAAGTAAATAAAAAATTGCCATGAAAAAGTTTCTCCAAAAAATCTGCCGTTCGGAGTCGACTTTAAACTGTACGTTCACGCCACTCTGGTATAAAATTAAAGCGTGTGGAGAGACTAGCTTTGTAATACTAACTGAAGGAATGTAATGACCACTTATGTATGTAGTATCTAATATTCAGACTTCTGAGAAACTGCTTCAGTAACTTTTGTTTATCAAAACTTCTAATTTTCATGACTAGCATTCATGGCCTCAAAGTGCTAAATAAAAAGCTCAAAAAAACAAATTTTCTTAAAAAAAAAATCAGAAGACAATGCATTCAGTGATCCTTAGAAATGTATGCTGCCATCTTGAATTTTTTTAAATCATTACACTGCACTCCTTTAAAGTTTCTGCTCATTTTCTATGCATTCAAAGAGTGACTATTTTTTTTTTTTTTTTTGATATCCCATCATATCAAGTTTTCTAATGGCATTCTTGCTAGTTTTTTAATGTTTTTCTTTTTAAGTTTTAAAAAATAATTATAAATTTGCATATAAAAGTACACGATAATTTAATTAAATTTTATTACCATTTTTCTTATTTCTGTTTTGTTTGTTTGTTTTTGTTTTTGTTTTTATTTATTTCTGTTGCTTTACAGGCATAATTGCAATAGAAAAAAACTGCAGTAGAAAGAAAACAGCCTCCGAACTGTTATAACAGCATCTCTAATTACTGTGAGAATATTTACAAAATTATACGACGATATGCAGTTTAAATTTGTTTTTTTTACAGGAAATCAGAAGTCAGTCGTTTAAATTTCAAGGAAATTGTTTTCCATGGATTTTTGGTTTTTCAGTTTTGGTTTGGGGTTTCTCTTATTATTACCCCGGCCAAAAATCATTTGTTATAACCAACCATAGTTGAACCATAAATTTGTTAAGAAATTTATGTTAATAAAGCTACATTCATTGCCTAGTACATGGTATATGCGATCATATTATATTGGTTTGTGGCACTGGCATACTGTACAAACATATTTCCTTGTAAAGAAAATTTTTATTCGAGAGGCAATAATAGTTTTGAACAAATTATGCCAAAATTTCATAAAAACCATAAACATTTCGCCTGGACAGAGAAGGAAACAAAACAAAATCGTGTTAAGCTTTTGGCCAATAACTAATGAAAATTTTGTTTTTTTTCTTTTCTTCCATATCTTAAGGGGGTGCTGTCAAGGCAACACCTCTAAACAAAAAAAAAAAAAAAACGTGTTCATGTTGGCTCCTCCAATCATTGTTTTTTTTTTATTTTTGGCCATCATATCTTGTAAAATCTAAATTGTTACAAAGTATTCTGTTACTCTCAAATACAATATTTTTGGTTTTTTCTTTTGGGGAGGCATTAGTTTTGATTTTAAGGCGAATAAGGAAAAAGTTTTGCCACCCCGCCAATTGCAGGCAGATCAAAATGATTTTGGAAAACAAAAAAAGAAAAACGAAAATTGAAACATTAAGAAAATCACTCTTAAAAGACAACAATAAAAGAAAAATCAAAAATCACTGTTGAAATGTACAGTGAATGCCTAAGAAAATCATACACTTGCGTAAATTGGCATAAAATTTTTTTATTTCATGCCGAATTTAATCCTTTTCGGTTTCAGATAAGTTTTTTTTTGATACTACAATGGGGATAGGACCTCTAAATATTATTTTTTATTTTTTGTTTTATCTTTTTATTCACTATTCTTCCGGTTTTTATTCTTTAATATGAACACTATAGTTTCTTCTTTCAACGAAAGAAGTGAGAGAACCACTGTATTTGGTTCTGGAATGACTGGGTTGCCACATGAACTACAAACAATGTCATTTTTAGAAATGCTTTGAACTGATTATCTACGGAATATTAATCTTCCCTAGATATGATGCAAACTTACCGTCTTATAATCTTCTTTGTTGAATTTAATCTCTGTGATGTGGCCACGGAGTTTTTGGAGGAATTATTTCAATCAGTCTTGTTCACATATAATTAGGCGTACTCGTCTCTTGTTCCCTTGTTGTTCAAATCGATGACAACACAACAGTATCGGATTGTGAATTTAATCAGTCGATATAAGCTATTGAAATAGTAAGTAGACTAAACGTCTTTTACGTCTCTTGGTCCATTTACGTCTCTTGCTGTGTGTGTGTTAATTTTATACACGAGTGGTGGTACCCAGACTTTAAAGTCGATTCTGAAAGATAGATTTTTTGAGAAACTTTTTCATGGCAATTTTTATTTACTCTCAGAGTTTTTGCCAGAAATCTGCAGAGAGGAATAACCGAAGAAATGCTTTTTCGCGTTTTTTTTTTTGTTGGAGAAGTTTGACTTGGGGTTTGAACCGTGGCCTCACGTCTAGTCTACTGTGGGCATAAACATCTTTAGTATAAATTCTAAAGAAGTCCTTTTAGACTACGGTAAACTTCGTCTGATGTTTTCTTTAGGGATCTAATACCCTCCAGGTAATAGCACTAGTTGCCATTGTCTTTGTTCTTTCCAATGACAAACAATTTCCAGGACGTCTCTGCAGTATTAAACTTTCAGTATCAAATTCCAGATCTACCAATATCGGCGCAAACGTTACCCTTCGTAAGCTCTGAGAAGCTATAAGCCAAAATACTGAACTTCGGCCTTGCAATCACTATACTATCCATCTGTGTGCGGTTGTCAAGGGCGGAGGGGCCATTTAAAAAACACTTGCGGAATTTTATAAAACTTAAGTAGTGCTGAGTATAGCACAGCCCAACTTCCATCGTTCTACTCAGCAGTAGAAAAATGAAAAAATGCTTGAAAAACATGCTGATAAATTTGTTAAGCTAAACTACAGAAATGGTATCAGTGAGCCCTGGAACTCATTTTAGAAATTTCGTTATTAAAAATATATTCTTCCCTGGTCTATGGGTCACAAATTAAATTCTGTAAATAGTGTTGCAAGACCGATATTAAAGATGCTAGGCTACCACACATGTACTAAACATATCAACGACATGTTGAATTACTATCAAACAACAAAAACTGGCTAAGCAAATGAGCCTAATGTTTGGATGCCACATGATTGAGTGTACGATTCTGAAATGCAATAAAATCTGATCCATTTTTGAAGCGAAAGCCTGAATTGCTGGCAAACACACATTTGTTTGCTGCTATGCTGTACGTTATTCATTGTCGTTCACTGTAATATGCTTGTAGCAGTTGCTGTTAATATTATAACGGTGCTTAGCTGGTAGTGGTAGCTGTATTACAACGTGTCGTTTTTTTTTCTTTTTGATTTTCATGGACATTTAAGCCTTTAGCTTTGTTGTACAACAAAGTTTTGCTCTGTTTATACGCTGTTAACCAACCAACCATATGAACATGTCTCTCAGCCTACAAACATTTAAACCACATTTACAGTTATAAGAAGTACGAGTGAGGCAGTCTGTCTGTCACGACGTCAACCTAGTCAGTTTGCCTGTCTGTCAGTCAGTCATATAGGCAAGCATTCATCCGTAGTTGAGTCTTTGAAGTCATATTGAATTGAATTGCATCGCATCGTATCGCATCGCATTGAGCCAAGTTAACTCACGGCAAGGCAAGTCAAGTCAAGTCAATTCAATTCAATGCATTTAGCCAGCGTTAAACGTTATGACTTTCTTAACAATTTCATTTCATTTCAATTCATTTTCGTTTTCGTTTTCTTTCTCAATGATTTTTTTCTCTGTTTTTTTTTTGTCTTTTTTTTTCAATTTGTATTCTACAGTAGGTGAGTGTAAGTGAGTGACTTGTCTTGTATGTTTTTCACTTCATTTCAATTGTAATGTATTTTATTTCAATTTTTTTTTTTGTTGTTGTTGTGTTTTTTTTTTTTTTTTTTTGTTGGTTTATTTGTCTTCATCATTGATTTGTTGGCCCATTTCTGTATTTATGCCTACCAACCAACCAACCAACCAACCAACCAACTGCTATTAAAATGAACACACGTTATAATTTCAACTCATTTTTCAATAAAAATGCAATTTTATGTTATCTGTTGTTGTTGTTGTTGTTGTTGTTTTCGATTTTAAAATCATAAATTTTAAGCCGAGAAAAATTTGTTATTCTTCTTGTAAAATACAAAAAAATTTTGGTAATTTATTTAAAATTGTTTTACGTTTGCATAATACTTGAGTAGTACGATTACTTACAAATTATTTATGGGCCAGTGTAAGAACGGCGGGTATTAAATTGTAACAAAAATTTCAATTCAAATTCCAAAAATATTTTTTTTTGTTGAAAAATTTGCAATGAAAAAAGATTCAGAAGTTTGCAAATGACAAATTAGGATTTTATTTTTAATATGGAGAAAATTATTACCATATTTGTGTTGGGTTCTTTATTTATTTACAACAATTAAACAAAAAATATAAAAAATAATATTAGATAGTCAGAGATGATTGAATAATTGAATGATGTTGATTGGTTTTAGAAAATCTAATCAAAATATTCTCTCTTGAGGTAGCCATATTATAGTATGTAGCGTGTTGGCTTCTTAGACGTCAGACCACGGTTCAAACCCCAGGTGAGACATCTTCAACAAAACGAAACAGGAAAAAATATTTCTTCGCGCGAATTCCTCTCAGCAGATTTCTGGCAAATACTCTGTGGGTAAATAAAATTGCCACGAAAAGTTTCTCAAAAGTCTGTCGCTCGAACTGTAGGTCTCGCCCTCGTGTATGAAATAAACACACACAACATCAGTGGCGTGAGAAACTACGTACGCTACGTAAATCCTCAAAAAACTTAAGTTAAAGTACTGAAAACATTTGTTTTGGTTTTGAAACAAAAAAATAACAGAAGCTAATAAGCAAGTGAATTAAATCACGGAAAAACCTCATACAAAGTTGTATACAGATCATGTGGGAATTCACGGCAATGAGTGTGGGCAGGCGAAATTGCGAGTATCAGGGTGCTGATAGGGCCAAAAACCAGAGAAATTGGAAAGAATTACGCGGCGGTATTTTAATTCTGTTTGAAGGAAAATAGATTATGAGAACACATACTTCGAACTTGTGCGACAATAAGTAATCTCAAAGAAGACGCCAATTACTAGAAAGGGAATTATTCTACAGTTCGGTATTTATCCAATTCACATTCAGTGCTACAGGCTATACATTTCATTGTTTATTGTAATTGGCATGTGGTTAATATATGAAGTTTATTAGGACAACAAGATTGTCTGAGACATTATCGTATTGTCGTTTTACTCTAGCACGTCTGCAGTGTATGGGATCTTCCATTAAGAGCTTATTATCTTTAAATTTAAATTAAATAAAGTACGTACGAGATATCAACGATATTTTTTATTCGTTTAAAAGACCTACTGATGGCATTACATGTAGAATATAACATCGTTCAAATGTCCGCCACGGATTCCTCGGATAGAGCTTAACCGAAGTTTCCAATTTAAATGATTTTGACTGAATAGCATTGGTTATGTTGTCTGTGAGAACCGCTATAGTTTATGGATTATTCGCACGCACCGTAACTTAAGAAAACTCACAAGAAACATTTTGGAGAGTTCTATCCCATAATCTCGGTGGATAGTTCAAATCACCTTCATGTTTCGTTAATGCGGGACATCCATTGTAACATAAGTTATGTTGCACATAGCGTGTCAT
>QOCX01000072.1:199226-220118 GCA_005959815.1 Sarcophaga bullata
TGTTAACATAAGTTATGTTGCACATAGCGTTGTCCATATGAGGTTGATTTTCAGACAATTTAATTCAGTTCAAAAGAAATTTGTCAATCATCGACCTATAGTACTCGTCATTAACAGTAATGGCTTGTACTGCGTTTTTTTCAACGTAATATAGACTGATGAGGCTCCTCTTAGGTCTCATGTTGACAGGGTATGGCCTGCCTGACCAACGTAGGTTGGTTTCAGAGGAATATGGTCTCATGTGAATTGGCATCGTTCCAAATGCGATAAATTTCTTTATTTACGTATCCATTTATCCAGACATAGATCCCATTGGTGAAAAGGTGATTTTTCGGTGAAAACGAATGATACGTTGCCCGAACAGAGCACACCCATTTTGATAAAACAATTTTGTTATTTGCACGTTGTATTGTTGTATGCTTATAACTGCGTCCAACTAATTTGCCAGATATACCGTCAACAAAATGGCCGTTATCAACTAACAAAATTCGAACTTCCCTGATGAACTTTTAAACTAAACAAATGAAAAAAAACGATTTAAAATGCATAATAATTGGTGAATTGGAATTTAAATCACACTTAACGACAGGCACATAGGAGTTCATACGCATACGTTACGTGGTGGTGGTACGTACAGATATGATAAACGGCCAATAAAATATAAAATTTGTTAACATCTGTGTTTTAAAACAATTCATAAAACAACAATAACAATAAAAAAAATCAAATTGGAAGACATTCATCAAAAAGAATCATTCATAATGAATGAGTGAATAAATGAATGAATGAATGAACGAATGCACTGCGGAATGCTCGTAAACAACAACAGAAATTAATCGCACAAAAACCATTTAAAAACACGTTCAACACGCAGCGAATGCGTTTTTTTCTGCCTCGTTTTTTGTGTGTTTTTTTTCTGTCAAAAGCGCACACAAAATGATTTGCAAAAAAAAATTTATAAAAAAGGCGATAAAAAACTTATGAAAAGAATAAAAAAAAACGAATGAAATTCATTCATTCATTCATTCATTAATTTCATTACAATTCATACAACAACAATAAATAATGCGTGTGTGGGTTTTCTTTCTCCCCTATTGAGCGTGTTTTACCACACTTTAAACGCAAAATTTTTTTTCACGATTTGCGATCAGAAACGTAGTCTTAAAGAGGGTGAGAGGGAGGAGTGAACATACCATTAACCAACAACTGATTTAGTCTTAACAACAACATACGTTTGTTAAATACCAGTCACAGCATGTGCGGCAATTTAAAAATTAAATCGCAGAAATCCATTCAAAAAAATTTTGACGTTTTTTTTTTCTTCTCCGCAATTTTTTCTAAATTTTGCAAGTGTGCGTGGCTTCTCTATGGCTTGGTAGTGACACACTAAACCTGATAACTGTTGAAAATTTTTAAATTGTTTTTTTTTCTTCTTCTTCCGAATGATTGACTAGATAGCTAAGCCTAGCCAATTGTTGTTTGTTTGTTGTCTCTGTAACTGATTGACTGACTGACCGCTTGACTTAGTGATTGACTTGACGATTGAAAACAATTTCTGCTTTAACAAGAGGAGAGACTTCTTTTCTTAGTTCTTGTTAGACTTTAAGCCATAATTTCAACGTAATCAAATACACAAATTCAGCAAAGATTTCTTAGCAATTTGCCTCAATCACTAGTACTTCGGTTGCTGCTGGTAGTTATTATTGCGATTTTTCTCCATATGTTGTTGGCAAATTGCAATTGTTGTTGAAAAATAATTGAATACGAAATAAAAAATTCTCATAAATTATGATTTTATGTTACAATGAAGAAAATAAAACAATTTTTTTCTTTGAAAATTTATTGAAATTACACTCGAAATTAAATGTTGGTTATCGTTATCCAAAATACTTAACCCAGAAAACTTTTCTGTATAAATGGCTATGCCTGAACCTTCATAAGATGTTCGTATGTTAGTTACACTCTCGATTCGAGAACCATGATGAAATTTTTTTCGAACTCTCTCCGTGATTTGAACCTGGATTCCCCCATAATTCCACAAAAAAACCCAACAAACTCTTCTTACTGTGTCAACCAAGACAGATCACCATTTACTATGCTTGTCATTTTCGTTGGACCGCTGTATTTTCTTCCGATCAGAAATGTTGAGGGAGTTCGGTGTCTGTATATTTTCATTGCCATTTTATTGAAGATATCTGACCTGGGGTTTGAACCAAGGCCTCATGTCTAATAGCCAACACACTAACCTACTAACATACGCAACTTACATGGTTAGACTACGTATTTTTTTCTTTTTTGCAACTGGCCATGAAAGATCGCACTGCACTAGAATATCGTGCGACACTAAGTGTCCTTTGGTTGCCTCCTCGGCATCTTGAACTTATTCTGGATAGTATGGCCTCTATACCTTTATCTTCTGTGTTTGGTTTCATGTTGGTTACGTTCCAGAGAAACGTGTTGTCCTTTGTCGTTAGAAAAGACGTTTTCGCATCTAATTTTGCGTTGTAAGAAGAAATTGTTATGTCTGAAGTCAGACTGTCAAGTAATGCTTTGCTGGATTCTAGGATATTAACGTCAATGGAAGTAATGAAGTTGCTTCCAATGTGTGATTTATGCATTAGGACACCAATTTGTCTGCCAAAGTGATAAACGCAAAACTTGAAAATTCTTAGTTTTTTGTGGATAACATTAGAGAGGACATAAATCCAAAGCGATGGCATTATGCACTGGACACTAGACTCGGAGAAAACATGTTAACTGTAGTTGGATAAGTGACAACAATCTCTTCTGTAGAATGTGCACGGGGAACGTGCACATTCCTGTTGTACGAACAGAATTTTATGCACAATATTGTTGTTGTACCTTTAAGAAGTATCGTTGACATCAAACCTGAAGGAATTGTTGCATAGTTGATATGGTATCAAATCAACGTTAATGTTTTAAAGTTGTCACGACGAGTTTTTGTTTAGCAACACGATCCTGAGTTATAATTTTCCTTCGCTCCTATAATTGGGCCTATCTGAATCAATCAATCAATGAACGGGCTCGCTAAAAATGTGGACAAAACTACCCTGGCCGTGAGGCGATATTGATCCACTTCGCTACCCTAATTTTGAGGCGTTTATGAGGGGAAGCCTTCGTAGTTTAGTAGTGTGGGATTAAAAGACGTGACCATGTGGTTCGAACACCAACTCAAACATCTCGAATAAAACAAAAAATGAAGAAATATTTCTCTGACAACTTCTTATGGCAAAAACACTGAGAGTAAATAAAATTGCCATGAAAAAATTTCCAAAAATCTGTCGTTCGACTTTAAAGAGCCCCGCCACATAGGATAAAATTAACGCACACAACATGTGTGGTGTCAGAAGCTAGGTTGCAATCCTGACTAGAGGGCAGCAATGTATTCTTATAAAAATTTCTCTTTTTTACTTTAATATTCTGGTATTCTGGTAGTAATTATGATACTTTCTCTTCTTCATACTGAGGTACTTTCCATTTCCAAGATGTGATTGATTTACTTAAAGCTTCAAAGTTTTACTAACATTTTTTTCTTGAGTGTAAATTGAAGGATTATTTCTTTTTTTTTTAAACCGAAATCATTTGTATGTGATAGGAACAACACCGTTAACAGCAGAATATTTTAACAAATAATGCTGACGATATTGTTGTTGTCGTTTTTGTTTTTTTTTTGCATCTGATATCACATATTGGTGTTGCACTTTTGTATACACTTATGCACATATGTGACACATACAGACATACATACATATGTGGTTGGTATGTGGTTGGCTGGTATTGTTTGCTGTTGTCATACAGTTGCAGGAGTCAATTTAAAATGCATTTTTCATGTTAAAAAATAAAACGAGATATTTGTGTACGTTTGTTCTATGAAAGATGAAGAGAAAAAAATTTTTTGAAAGAAGAAAGACTTAACGATGCAAGAAAGAAATCTCTGTCAAAAAATGTCTGCAAAAAAAATTTTTTTTTTTTTTAAGAAAAATTATGAAAAATTATAAACAAATTCAAAAGAAAAGGTAAAGAATTGTTTGACAAAAAAAAAAGTTTTGTTTAAAATTTTTTTAAAATTTAAATAAAAATTGAGCTTAAAAAACACCCACACACGTACTGAGGGAAAAATCAAAAAAATAAAAAAATACTTCAGCAATAAAGCCAAATAAAATTAATAGTTTGGCAATAGCCACCACCACACACATACACAGTACAATGGCCACTTAACAAAATAAGAATAAAAAAAAAATTAAAAATAAAAAAATATAAAAAAAATTTAAAAAAAAATTTAAAAAATTTGAACAAAAAATTTGAAAAAATTTGAAAAAAATTTTTTAAAAAAATAAAAAAAAATTAAAAACAATTGAAAAAAAATAAACAAAACGAAAACAAACTATTTCAATTTATTTACCAAAATATTTGTTGGACTCAATAAGTGGTTTTCGGTTTAGTTGTAGTCTCTGTCTGGGACTGTCTGTCTGCTTGCTATTGGCAAACATTTCATAGGTAATTTTTTCTGAAAAAAAAAAAAAAAAAAAAAAAAAAAATTTTAACGCCCCTTAGGTGTTTAAACAATAAAACCAAACGAATATAAAAAAGAAAATCATTACGTTTATTGTATAATTTTAAACAAATAAACAAATAGTCTCCAAGTCTAGTGGTAGTGTGGTCTGGTCTATAATTATTCATGTTTTTTTGTTTAAAATTTAAACAATTTTGTTTAATTTTTTTTTACCATATTCAGGGTCATTTTAAAGCGCCAACATAAACCAAGAAAGTGTAACAAAATGTTTGTTTTTGAAATAAAATTTCTTTCTTTTTTAAAAAAAAATTTTTTTTTTTTTTAAATTTAAAAATTTTGTAATTTTTTCTTTTCTGTTATTAAAATAAAATTCCAAATTCCTTAATAAATATTCAATAAAAAAAAGAAAAAAAAACGACTCCATTTTATATCATCCAACACACATTTAAATAGAAAAACTATTCGTAAGATTTATTGCTGTTTGGCATGATTTGTTTAAAAAAAAAAAAACAAAAATTCCAAATAAATCAAATCAAAGGTTTTGTTTTTTTTTTATAATCGAAACTGTTTTCTTTTTTGTTGTTGTATGATTTCAACCTAATGATGGTAATTTTACAAAAGAAATCATTATGAATGGAATGAATTTAGTTCACAACACCATACACTGAGAAAAATTAGCACACACAGGTCAGTAAGTCAAAGTTTATAATCTTCGTATATTATTTTGGGAAAAAAAATTGTTTTGTACACTCACCGTTAAAAATCAGTATACATTACTTGAATTCCTTATTTCATATTATAATGAAAATTTTTTATTGACATTTAAAGAAAACAATTTCAAAACTGCAACTGATTTATCGTCGTTGACTCTTTCAGTGGTCTTTCAGTTTAAAAAAATTGCTTCCCATGATCTCTTTCTAAAGAAATAGTTGTAGTCCATTCCTTATCCAAAAAATATATAAAATTTTATGCCCTTGACACACAGGTTGTGTGTGCTAAACTTCAAAGTGTTTCCCATCAGAGACTTGGATATTCAGGCGATGACTGATTGTTAACATTAATTATATACGATTAATCGCAATAGAAAAAGAAAGTGAGAATTATTAAAAAAGCAATTCTCGACAAAAAAACGAAACGAAGGTTTTACACTGGTCATCAGTGTATGATCACTAATAGGAAATAAAAAAAAATTCTGCTATAAACTTTAGTAGAAGAAATTGGTGACACATTCAAGCTAATGCCTCAGCTATTTAGTAAAAAGTGGAAACGTAAAGAAAGATTTCAATGATGCATCAAACCAAGTTTCTTACATAAATTTAGTATAATGTGTAGTTTTAAAATAAATAAAGTTATCATATTTCCTTCAGAGGGTTCAATTGTCAGTATATACCGACAAATATGACAGTTTGACATGCCTATGCAACCAAGGTTAGGTTATGTTTAAATTGGCACCTTCATTCAAAAGCATATCTTAAGTACTCATGTATAAAATTAACACACACAACATAAATGGTGTGAGAAGCTTGGCCATAATCCTGGACTGAAGGGTTGTAATGGCCAATTATGTAATGATATTATTATGTATGTATGTATATATGTATGTATATATGTATGTATGTATGTATGTATGTATGTATGTATGTATGTGTGTATGTACTTAATTCATCATTATCAACTTTTAGTCGAGATTACAACCTTGCCTTTACCATTCTTCCCATGTTATGTGTGGTAATTTTATCCGTGAGTAGCGAAATCTACAGTTTAATATCGACTCTGAGGAACAGATTTTAGAAACTTCATGGCAATTTTATTTATTCTCAGAGTTTTTTGTTTTTTGGTTTGAAAAATGTACTCTCGTCTAATAAGCCAACTCTCTACCTAGTAGACTACAACGATTTCAAAGCATTAGCCACAGATTTTTGAGAAACTTTTTCATGGCAATTTTATTTTACTCTCAGAGTTTTGCCAGAAATCTGCTGAGAGGAAGTCGCCGAAGAAATAATTTTTCATATTTTAATTTATTTGAGATGTTTAAGCTGGGATTTGAACCATGGCCTAACGTTTAATAAGAAAAAGCAGTACCTACTAGACTACGGCGACTTTTTCCATCATTTAACTATAACACCTGGCTTGTATTCCCCCAATCATTCTGATATTTTTTATGAAAGTGTGAACTTATTTCCAATCAACTTCGATTAGATCCGTTGTATCAATAACTTCTGGTCGGTCTGCCCACAATCCTAGACCTTATGTTGCGGGCATTAATAGTGTATGTTCCGTGGCCTTCCATTCTTTCGCGTTATTATAGCTTTTGCAGAAGTCTATGTGTGGTATTCCCAGCATCCGAGTGTATGTAGCTAGCATCCAGTTACAGTTATAACTGCTTTGCGGTTCAATTTTGTTCTGCACATACTCATAACGTCATAATCAAATTTGTCTGGTCTCTAGTGTGTAAAGTTTGTGTGAGATCATCTCTCTGTAGAGGATTGTCATTCCTTTAACGTTGAATTGAATAAGATTTTATCAGCGACCCTTCGTGCCCATCTTAGATCTGTCAAAAGCGAAACATTTTATATGAAAAGAAATTCGACATTGAAATACCCTGTGTTCTTTTTTTATGTCTCCCAAAGTAAAATAATCCAATAATTCTAGGCTTTACTAATATTTACCTTAATTATTAATAAAAAAAATGATAATCTTAATACATTTCAGAATAATTAAGACACATTTACCCATGTAAACATAAAGTTCTGGCCTTTAACGTATAACTTCTAAACGTAAAAAAGAACACAAGTATTCCTACGGGATTGTTTCCTATCAAGTTCTACTACACTATGCCAGTAGCTGGCTAATTGACTAATTTGCATAAGAATATGGATTAACATGGATATGTGAACCAATTATACGCCCCATAAAGCGGACATTCAATAAAGGTTGCCACCGCAACTAAATAAATTAAGTCGTCAGCTAATCCAATCAATTCCAATAGTCGTTCAATGAACAACAACAACAATAACAGAAAAAATATTCTTAAACAAACATGTCTTATGTCAAGATGCATAGACAAGTTCTTTACAGTTAGAATATTGAATTATGAGTACGGAGTACACAATCAAGCAAACAATAATGTTGTTGTAATGGCCATAACACAATGGCCATGTTTACAAAAACAACAGAGAGGCATTTGCATAAAAAAGAAAGCCAATTATAACTGGCATGACAATTGCTTGAAAACATTTGTCGTGATGTAATTTAAGCCATATTGACTTGGTCACTTGGCCATTGCTGTTCAATAGTTTAGGTGTTGTAGCACCACCTATCCATACGTTCATACATCATAGAGGCCATTACTTGTTACAATTGCCATTAAATTTCGTAATATTTTAAGCAACATGGTTCGTTACTTCATCAACACGATCTTTGTTTTCTCTTACTTAGTCCCGGCCATTATGAAACGCTGCTTAAATCAACAGAAACAGAAAATCAAATGAAAATGAAAAGCTTGTGTGTGCATTTCTAAGAATTTGTATGGATTTGTTCAAACATGCCTACAAAATCAATACAATTCGTATGCTTTACTTCAGGGTACGATTTACTTCAAATGTTCAAATGCAGGCAAGAAAGAACACCTCGAATGATGTTCTGGTAAAAAAACATAAAAGAAATCAATATTCTCAGTAAAAACATGCTTCAGTCTTTAGTTTCCTTTTGTAAAAGTGGCGCTATTTTCTTTTAGGGCTGTGCATTAGGGTGGTTCCTAAAGACATGACATGATTCCCTGCCTGCTCATTCCTGTGAATTGCCACTGCAAAGCAGGCCCATGTCGTTCTCGACTTAAACTCATATAAGCCGAGTGCTCCAGAATTGACTGACTGTTGTACGTCCTGCATAGCAGGTCCATACTGCTCTTGAGTTAGACTCATAGTAGACGAGTGCTCCATGATTAGCTGACTGTTATACTTCCTTCATACAGCCCATACTGCTCTTAAGCTAGATCATAGGAGACGACTGCTCCATGATTGACTGACTGTTGTACTTCCTGCATAACAGGCCATAATATTCTCCAGTTAGGCTCTCATGAGCCAAGTGCTCCATAAGTGTTGTACTTCCTGCATAGCAGAGCCATAATATTTTCGACTTAGAGTCCTATCAACCGAGTTTTCCATAATTGACTGACTGTTGTACGTACTGCATAGCAGGCCATACTGCTCTTGAGTTAGACTCATATACAACCAGAGTGCTTCATGATTGGCTGACTGTTACACTTTCTTCATAGCAGGCCTATAATTCTCTCAAGTTAGACTCATATGAGGCGAGTAGTCTATAATTGACGGACTGTTGTACCTTCTGCATAACAGGTCCATTATATACTCCAGTTAGACTCAGATGAGCCAAGTGCTCCATAAGTGTTGTACTTTCTGCATAGTAGGGCCATAAGATTTTCGACTTAGACTTCTATAAACCGAGTACTCCATAATTGGCTGACTGTTGTACTTCCTGTATAGCAGGCCCCTAATATTCTCGACTTAAACTTATATGTGCCGCGTTCTGTTGTACTTACTGCATAGCAGGCCCATAATGTTCTCGACTTAGACTCATATGAGCTGAGTACTCCATAATAGGCCGACTGTTGTACTTCCTTCATAGCAGGCCCATAATATTCTCTACTTGAACTCATATAAGCTGAGTACTCCATAATTGGCTGACTGTTGTACTTCCTATTCAAGTTGAACTAAATACCTATTTCGGGACGGCTTCTACTCCCAAGAGCGGTATGTAGCCTCCAAATTCACACTGTTTCCTTTTGATTTATTTCCCAAAATCATAGAATTTACTGGCTAGGTTATGTTACGTCGAAGTGGTAGCTTTGATTACCAAAGTTCACTTGAGCACGCATAGCGGCCCGTTGTGATACCACACATAAACCAGTTTCTGTACGACCAAGTTCCCCAAACTAAAGAAGAAGTTGGTCAGGACAAGGGCTGCACAATTTACTAGTTCTGGTCCTTGATTGTAAGTTTACGATGCGAAATCTGATAAATCTTGTGTCAGACTCTTATTAAGAGTTGTCGCAGTCAATGCGAACCTCCCAGTCCTTCTGATATTAAATAAGTACATAAGACTCAAGAATACATTCATAATTGGTCATTAAAACCCTTCAGTCATGACGATGACCTAGTTTCTCACACCACTTATGTTGTGTGTGTTTAATTTTAACCAAGAGCGGCGGAGCATGCAGTTTAAAGTCGGACCCGAACGACAAGTTTTTGAGAAACTTTTTCATGGCAATTTTTCATTTTACTCTCAGACTTTTTGCCACAAATCTGCTGAGAGGAAGTCGCCGTCCGAAACAATTTTTCAAATTTCGTTTTGCTAGAGATGTGTGAACTGGGATTTGAACCGTGGCCTCACGTCTAATAAGCCAGCGCACAACCTACTAGACTACGGTGACTATAATTGTAAGATTACCATCATAAACCTCGCGCCAGACTTCTTTATTAAGAGTTGTCACAGTAAAAGCGGCCCTCTCGCCCCATCTGTTGAATATTTTATCTTAAGAGGGAGTCTATAGTTTCCCTTATGGGAATTTGACAAAGTTTATGTTAAATATACCAGGTTCAGTAGATAGTGTATTGGCTTATTAGACGAGAGTCCGAGGTTTAACGCCTGTCACAAACATTCCAAACAAAACCGAAATATTGAGAAAATATTTCTATGGCGAGTGTCTTCCAAAAGTTCCAGAAATAATTCTGTAAACAGCGTGGAGAATACTTTGGTAAACATTTTTTTAATGTTTAAAGGCCTGCTAATCAGTTGATTACCGCTTCAAACACTTGGCAGTCTAGGTTCGAACTGGGATACTTAATCGAGGTTAATAAAAAAATCGAGGAGGAAGTAAAATAATAAAATGACGCTTTGCCAGCTTTAGAGAAAGATGTCTACTTGACAGCAGATGGTGTTGCCCACCGTACTAAATTCAAAAGGGGGCGTATAATTGCCTGAATTGAAGCTCTTCAAATGAAGTAATCTGTGCTTGAATTCTAAGCATTGACTGCTTGATGACAGTAATTTCTGCGTATGAAAAAGAATTCAACACCTCAGAGCCGCCTTATTAACCAATTTATAGGATACCATTTAGCAAGTTAACACCCATTTTAAAATTGACTAAGAATAAGAAGAAGAAGAAAAAGAAACATAACCTTGTTATGTACTTAGGTTCTGCAGACAAAGTCATTCCAAAGAGCCACCATTTTTTTCTGTCTGCAGATTATAAGGAATTTAAAAGAGGACCGATTCGATAAGTTGCTGGTAAAACAGTATGTCCGTCCTGTGCTTATTATCATCTGGAGTACCTATATAAAGGCTTAAAGAGTTAAGAAGAAGAAGAAAAAACAATAACAAAAACGAGAACGAGAACGTAAGAAATAATCTTCAAGAAAAACGTAAATACTCGTAAATTATAAAAGAAAAAAACATTATCACAACAAAAACAACAACAAAAACTTATTACAAAACAATTGCTAGGGCCAGGGGGCAAAAGCAGGGAAAACGTGAAACCTAATAAATCTGTCGTGTAAGAAATCAAAAGGCCGCCAACAGGCATAAACTGTCACAAAAGCCGCTTCATAAACTACAAACACTACGAGACACACTTTTGAAACACAAAATTAAAGGCAATAATTGTGGCAATTGGTAAAGGGCAGGGGGGGGGGGGGTAGTCTCACAAGTGCACCAATTTTCTGAAGATGCTTTACGACAGACAATAAAGCAGACAAACAAAAAATGGCAAACAATATCAGATTGCCCTGCTTATTCTTGTTCTTTTTTTTCGCGAAATGAAAACAACTTGTTTACTCTCAGTGCTGTGAGCATCATCATCATTTTTCATTGCTACCTACCACCACCAGCTGTATTTTACAATTTCACGTTTTATTTGAAATTCCAACACGTCCGTCTTGTGCGTTGATCATGACGACGACAATCGTGTTAATGATGATGATGATGATAATGATGTACGAATGTCGTAAGTCTACAACTTCTTTAATCCCAACACAGTTGCTAGCCAACAATTGGATTCCAACAATCGGTAACAACTGTTTCAACTGCTTCGTCTTCATGTTTCGCTTGTGATCTTTACTCGATCATCCGAGTTGGTCTTCCGATTTAATAACACCAATGCAGTACAATACTCATGTGCATGTGTGTTGTTTATTCCTCAGGTGTTTCATATGGATTACTGGTGTCTATTCTAAGTCAGCAGATTTCGAATATCTAGTATGGGGATGGAAAGGTTTTTTCCGTCAATCCGTTTGTTTCAACAATCAACTTGAAATTGTTCAACAAAAAATTCTTACAATACTGTTCTGGATTTATTTACTTCTTGTTTAATTGGCCTTAAAAACAAACGTCATAGTAGTTAGTTACACCAATCGATAACTGAGCTTTCTTAGTCTGGAACCTTCCAATGCAGGCAAGGTGGCCTTTTACGCCGATATACGCTAATTCTCGAGTTAGGTAAACATTTCAACGGTACATTATCTTCTATTCAAACGATATGCACAGGCCAGCATAGCTGATGCTAATGCATTGGACAATGTCCATGCCATTTAGGAGCTCACACAGCTTATTCGGATGTAAAAATCATCAAAAAGTCTCACAGGACCGTAGATTTTGCGTAGAAGTTTCCCGAGAATTTTTCCAAAGCAGCTGCATTAAATCGAAACAGTGTGCATGCTTCCACAGCATAGACATGCACGTGAAGTACAAGAGGCTAATATGCAACAGTTTCAATGCAAAGAGAGGCCTCTGCCACTTAATTGCCCATTGAGGCTTTAATATAATACCTGTTGCCTGTCCTCAGACTAATATCAGTGTTGTGTGTGTTAATTTTTTACATGAGGGGTGGGACCTACTCTTAAAGTCGATTCCGAAAGACAGATTTCTCGAGAACCTTTTCTCGGCAATTTTATTTTACTCTCAGAGTTTTTTGCCAGAAATCTGCTGAGAGGCAGTAGCCGAAGAAATATTTTTTTGAATTGATTTGCCTGGAGATGTGTAACCTGGCGTTTCAATGGGAGCTTCACGTCTAATAAGCCAACACAATTGTGGGCTCTTTTGCCGTCTTTAATGCAGCATTTAATGACAAATTTGTTTCAAGGTCTCCCTTATAAAATTTTCTTCGATTCTCTTCACGAGTATCCTCTTTATGTCTCCCTATTTGTAGCCTTCGTTCCTTACAGCATAACATTTGATTTTTGAAGAGTGCACTCCTTTAAATATCTGCTATAATAGATGATGATAATGCTGACATGGTGCTCACATGAACAACTTTTATTTCTACATTGCTTGGCTAAAATTTTTTTCTTTTTCTTATCAATTTTTCTTGCAGTTTCTTCAATTTTTTTTTTTTGTTTTTGTTTTTGTTTACCCCATGGCTATAAAAGGGATTTATCGATCAGTTAATCATTAGCCAGCCAATACATTATTAACTTGTTTATTTGCTAATAAGCCGCAAAATTACATCCTTTAAGCTAAATTGCAAGACACAAGCAAAAAAAAAAAGGAGTTCAACTATTAGCAACGCTTATACAAGCCGTATGCGAAAGTCTACATTCGTACGTATAACAGTGTAGACACGGCGTATATAATCTGCACTACTCTACTCTACCTTACTCTGTAATGTAATGTAATGTAATGGATATGTTTGTTATTGTTATTATTATTGTTGTTGTTGTTGTTGTTATTATTATTTAACGCATACGCGCCTGCCCATAAACACATTTAGAGAGTGCCACTGCATGGTACATACGTTTGCGTATTAAATCGTACGTACTGTCAGGGAAAGTAAGGAGAAGGAAGATAGAGAGAGAGAGCGAGAGAGTGATGGGGACAAGAGACAAGAATCATGTGTAATTGAAAACGTTGTAAAGACAAAATGTTTCATGTAATTACACAGGCATTAAGTGGGACGTGCGTAGTAAATTTTAATTGGATTATAATCAATAACAATAACAATAACAACAACAATTATGAAAAAAAAAAACACCGAAAAATAAATTCCAACAAAAAAAATGCATTTTTAATCGCATACAAATGGAAAGTGTTGAACAAATTGAATTTCGTTTTAAATATTGTGTGCGGCGGAGTGAGTGGATGCTCATGACCACATGTGATGACCACAGAGAAAAAAGGTCTTGTAATGGTCATCAAGTGGTGTTAAGTAATTTTTTTTTTAAATTTTTTATTAACAATTGTCATTATTTTTCTCCAAAAAAAAAAAAAAAAAAAAAAAAAAAAAAAAAAAAAACCCACGAAGAGAAATCGTTTGGGGGCAAAGGAGTACAATCTGTAAGTGGCGTAAAAATAACGCATAAGACACTCAGTGAACCTTTTTTGTTGGAAACGCCGTGGTCTAGTAGGGTAGTGGTGTTAACTGATTAGACGTGAGGCCTCGGTTCAAACCCCAGCTCAGACATCAAAACGAAAATATGAAATAAAAATATTTCGTAGGCAACTTCCTCTCAGCGGATGTCTGGCAAAAACTCTGAGAGTAAAATAAAATAGCCTTGAAAGGTTTCTCAAAAATCTGTCGTTTGGAATCGACCTTTTAAACTGTAAGTCCCGCCGCACATACATACATACATAATTGGCCATTACAACCCTTTAGTCAGGATTACGACCTAGTTTCTCACATCACTAATGTTGTTTGTGCTAAATTTTTACATAAGTGGCGGTACCTACAGTTTGTGCGAAAAAATTACGAGACTGTTGTCACGGCTTCCAATAAAACAGTGTCTTGTGAGGACCGCAGTAATACAATGAACACATTCTAAGCAGAGCAGACAATCGGTTCTCTCATCAAGATTAATCCTATAGGGCCTAGCAATACAGCATGTTTCTTGTCAAAACATCCAATTTAAAAATATTTTCTGCACTTCCTTATTTACTTCATTCTTAATTGGCCATTTAACCTGACCTTTAGTCTGGATTACAACCTAGCCTCTCACAGTACCCATGTTGTAGGTAGGTAGGTTAGAGTGGTAGCCGTGATGTCAAAAGCTCACTTGAGCACACATAGCGGCTCGTTGTGACGCCACAGGTGAACGCATCCTCTCCAAGTTGTGGTTGTGGTTGTGGTTGTGGTTCGGTTAGTTTTATCAATGAGTGGCGCAACCTACAATTTAAAGTCGACTTCGAATAAGAGATTTAAGAAACTTCTTCATGGCAAATATTTACTCGCAGAGTGGTCACAGCTGAGAATTGAACTCATGAGCCCTCGACCAATAAACTGACAACTGCCACCATATATTTACTGTTGACCCCAAGTGCAATAGCTAGTCATTTTGATGCCATAAATGCTAACCTTGTTACTTTAGATGCTGGTTCTAATATTAACTTTCGTCATTCCTTATAATCTAGTCCGCATTCTACTCTATTTAGTTGGCTAAAGCAAACCAATGCAGAAGAAGCACGTTATACATGGTCACATGAAATATTAGGTTGCCTAAATAGCTCTGATCTCCCTCTAAAATCGCTCGACTTCGAGACTTAAACTTTTTTCCTTCATTTTAATTTTAAAATTTTTTTTTATTCACTTTTTAACAATTTTTTTCCTCAACTTTTTTCTTTCCAGGTTGTCCCTCCACCACAAGTTCACATTGTTTACGCTGCAATAGTGAAGGCTGCATAAAATGTCCCATGTACCTCGTCACAGATACACGACAATGTGTGGAACACTGTCCGGCTGGCTATATCGATCAGTGGTCGGCTCACACTGAATTTATGGGTCGTGTATGTGTACCTACTGGCTACTCGGGAGCTTTAATGGCTGCCTTGGCTGGCATGTTTGGCGGTTTTTTCGTTTGCCTATCCATATTAGCGGTGGCCGTAATGTTGGTTAAAAGACGTCGACGCCGTAAGACCATTAAACAGAAACTCATTAATGAACATACCATGGATCGTTCAGATTTTTTGCGGCAATTAAACGATATGCGGCCCAATGCTGAATATTTTCTGGCCATGTTAAACGATACACGTCGGCAAATACGTAAACTGTACCTGGCTGGAGACATAGCAGCAGCTAATTCCTATAGGCCCATTGTAAGGGATCTGGCTAGAATCTTGATTTTATTAAATCGTCCCATTGAACTGATACCGGCGGCACCGCACGATTGGAATCGTTTGTATGCATGGTCAGAGCAAGTGCTCGAGCGTTATAGGCCACAAGTGGGCCAACTAATCGATTTCTTTCAAAGTTCCAATGGTGTGGACGTGGATGATTTTGAGGCTTCATCCGTGTATAGGCAAAAGATTAATGGTGGCGGTTTCTATAAGCAAACAACCGGTACTTTACAGTCCTCCGGCACGGGTACAACGAAATCACAAAAAATGCATTTGTTTGGCTCGCTAATAAGTCTGCATGAGTTTGAGGAGCCGCGTCCATCGGATCCATTCGGTAGCAGCTTTAATACATTAAAAAGTGGCAATCTTATAACGGATCTCAATGCCAGTTCATTGTGGTTGGAAGATGAATTTTATAAATTAGGCTTTCGACCGCAAGATGAAATAACGACTGAATTATAGATTTTTCGATTTCGATTTCGATTTTCTCGTTTTTCTTAATTCTTTTTCTGTTTTCTCTTTATTTTTTTATTAAAAAAAATGAAATGAAATGAAATGGATTGGAATGAAATGTAAATACAGATTAATTTTTAAGTTTTTTTTTTTTTGGACTGGAGTTCACACAGGGAAATTTTAGTTGCTTAACTAAAATTTCTTTGTATAATTTCGGTCTTAAGTGAATTAAAATAAAATATTAAAAAAACAAACGAAAGTATTATTGAAATAGAAGTCGGTCCAAATAGCTTGAACAAAGTGCTCAAATTCTATTTTATTTTTGTTCTCTCTTTAAGATATAAAACGTATGTAAATATTTTTAAGGGGAGGGGGCCTGTCATCCATAAACACGGACTTATAAAAAGAAGAATATTATCCGATTAGAAAGTAATCCTCTCTGTTTTGTATAGCCTGTAGAATACATTTTAAATCATTATTTAAATCGAAATGTTTGTCAGAATTATTTTGCCACCAATTTGGATTTTTCAACACAAGAATTGACCACCAGTTATCAACTGTCATTAGGTTATTTAGAGGTTAAGATGTGCCTAACCAGCTGCAGACCGTCGGTCTTTGAAGGATGCCTGGGTATATTTTAAAGGGTGTGCAAATTCCAGTATCAGATACACGCTCGAATTTCGGATTTCTAAGGTTAAGATGAATAGCGGTCTAGAGAGCCTCTTTATATCGTTCTATGTAAACATCGTTTGACCATTTATTGGCTATTACTAACGTTCTTTGAGGCATTGTTCTATGACTTTCATCAACATTAAAGTGTGGACTTAATTTTAGTGTTGAATGTTCTAACCTTTGCGCCTTCATACCAAGTTCAGCATGTCGAATAGCTAAATTTGGCTTTCCAAGTTTATTTTTCACTGTGCGTTCATACAACCCCGAAGATATGCAATATTCTGTACGATAATCAGTTGAAAGATGTTTGGAGCGGCCTTTCATGATAAAGAATTATGAAGAGGGCATCGTTCTACCTCGCTAAGCAAACCACAAGCTATCCGAGACTGATTTTAATATCTTAAGTAAAGTCATCTGCTATCCCATACTACCTATGATTCACTGTATTCTCCATGGACATTGTTTGGCAATGTTTTTGGATCATACACAATCCTTTAGTTGCTGTTATGTTGCATGACAAACATCCCAACACATCTATTGGCTAATATTCTAATGCTGGTTTCGATGGAGGGTGGCAAGCAAAGCCATGTGTTTCCATGTTTATTTGAATTGTTCTTCAGACTGCGTTAAGCATGTCACTTGCTCTAGATTGTCTTTCCAGGTCTGTTTTCTTTGTTCAGGCATATGAAAGACTCGATTTCTTTAAGGGTACTATTAAATAACATAAGTAGGGTGAATATTTTCTGTATTGGTTTTCATTTCAAAGGATTCATTTTCAAGACTACGACTGTTAAAGGTCGTTGGCTCAGCTGAACGTAGGTTTCTTTTCAAGTGAACGATTACCACTACCAGACTGTCATGCGGCTCCGGTATTGTACATGCCAATAAAAGTAACGAATAACACATTAGACTGTCTGTCGTCCTTATTCATAGAAATTGAATCACAGAAATGGTTTTCGTATCAGATACGCCAGTTAAAATCAAAGTAAAGACAATTCAGAAAATGTTGTATTTTCTCTGGAATACTCTTATATTTTTTTAATGCGCCTGACAGGAAACCAAAGGCCTTCTTAAAGATCAAAAATTCTTGATAGCTACAGTTAAGGTATTTTAATAGATTGACTCATTGCCCTGAGATTATAACGGCAATACAACATGTTTTCAGTTCATTCGTTATACAAAACAGAATAGAAACGCTTTTCTTCTATCATTACAACAGGCTCCCTTCTTTATATAAATAGTATAAGTAAACGAACAATGTATGTGTAATAATTAAAAAAAATAAGAAAAAATATTTATTAAGTGTGCCTTATTTAATAAAAAATTATTTTATTTTTTATTTTTTACAAAAAAAAAAAAAAAGAAAAAAAAATCCTGAATTAACAAATTTTTTTGAAAGTTTTCTTTAAGTCTTCCTAATTTGATTTGAAAATTCTTATTTTTTTTTTAGAAAAAAGAAAAAGAAAAAACATTCCAATTTCTAAATGAAATTTAATTTAATGATTTTTAATTTAATAAATTAATGTGTGTTTAATTTGCGAATACTTATATATTTTGTTTTTTTTTCTATTATTTTTTAATTTTTTTTATTTTTTTAACTTTTTTTTGATTTTTTTTTATTTTTTTTTTTTGTTAAACTAGTCAATTTATTATCAATAATAACAAACAACCACAATAAACACAATTAAAAAATAAAAAAAACAAAACTCATCATTATTAAACTAATTTTAAGTTGAAATTATTTTAAGATTATGAAACAAAAGAAAAAGAAAAATCCTCTAAAAAAAGAAGAAAAAGGAAAAAGAATTATTTTATGTTTGTCTCCATATATGTACGAGTGAATATAGTTTGTTTAGTTTTTTATTTAAGTTGCGTTTTTGTCGATATTTAGTTAAAAATAAAATAAAAAAAATGAAATGAAATTTAAAAAAAAAAACAATAAAAATAAAATAAAAATTTTAAATTAAAAAAAAAAAATTAAAACAATTATCTTTCTAAGTCTCTATCTTCTACTGGAATATTGAACAAAGTAAGTAACAAATGAAATTTAATTTAATGATTTTTAATTTAATAAATTAATGTGTGTTTAATTTGCGAATACTTATATATTTTGTTTTTTTTCTATTATTTTTTAATTTTTTTTATTTTTTTAACTTTTTTTTGATTTTTTTTATTTTTTTTTTTTGTTAAACTAGTCAATTTATTATCAATAATAACAAACAACCACAATAAACACAATTAAAAAATAAAAAAAACAAAACTCATCATTATTAAACTAATTTTAAGTTGAAATTATTTTAAGATTATGAAAAAAAGAAAAAGAAAAATCCTCTAAAAAAAGAAGAAAAAGGAAAAAGAATTATTTTATGTTTGTCTCCATATATGTACGAGTGAATATAGTTTGTTTAGTTTTTTATTTAAGTTGCGTTTTTGTCGATATTTAGTTAAAAATAAAATAAAAAAAATGAAATGAAATTTAAAAAAAAAAACAATAAAAATAAAATAAAAAATTTTAAATTAAAAAAAAAAAATTAAAACAATTATCTTTCTAAGTCTCTATCTCTACTGGAATATTGAACAAAGTAAGTAAGAATATTGTTCAACATATGATCACTCAATACCCGGCAATGCCGCTTATCGTGTACCGTAAGCCATAACCACCATACATATGTACGTCTTATTATTTCAGTTAATTTCCACCACCACCCCCCCTAATACGCGTCGAAAGTACTTTACGTAATTCAAAGCAGAAAAAATGAGAGTAAAAATCTTACGATAGATCTATCATATGATAGATCATATAGATATAAGACAGCGACACGACAATTAATTGCATTTTCTCTCATTCATATATGCTCTCTTTACATATCAAATTTAGGCGATACTATTCGGTCTCTTCTATATAAAAATTTAACATGTCATACGGCTTGTGTTACCGAGAAAGTTACAACTGAATGACGACCGTGAAGCTGGATTCAATACGTCATATTGTAATGCCCTGAAATCGCTCATGCACAATATTTAATGTGAGATGTGTGGCGCGTTGCAACGTCCTGTTAAAACCACTTGTCGTTTGTGTCCAAATCATCCAAATCAGGCTTAAAGAAGTTGGTAATTCTCGATCTATAGTGATGACCGGGCCAATATCGTTCTCAAAGAAATAAGGGCCAATGACGCCGTCAGCCCCAATTTCCATACTAAAGAATGTCTTTTTAGCGATACATTTTACGCTTTAGCATCTCATGTCGATTAGTATCATCCTAGTTTCATTCATCTAGTAATGTACATCACTGCTGAAGATGGTTTTCCGATGAAAATTAAACTCATTTGGTTCCAGAGCCCATTAAATTAAAACATGGCGTTCGTTGTCTGTGGTCGCCCGTGGTGATTTTGACAAAACATAGTGAATAAATGACAGCTAGTTTGACAGATGGTGTATGCTCTATAAGATGGCCGTTATTAACTTGTCAAAATTAAGAATTATCTGCTGCAAGAGCTGATACAAGCGCAACTCTAACTTTCCTCCGGCCTAGAATATATTTTTATAGAATCATAAGAATGTAGTGATCATTGCCATTATCAAAGCAATCATAAGATTCAAAAACTTAGACAAACCTTTCCGAGCCCTGTCGTACAATATAGAGTTCTTTAAAAAATTTATTTTTCAGGTTAGAAAAATTCACTTAAGGAAGTAATTCAAGGGGCAAATTAGCCAACTCGTGATAGAAATAAATTCGATCAGATTTGTTGGTAAATTAATTTCGATTGTGCGAGTTTTTCGTACAAGTTTTAGCGAAATAAATTCGAGTTCTATCTATACTGGTACAGCAATTCCAACCGCATGACATGCTAGGCTTTAGAAAAATATATACTTTACGTCACACTAGTGTTCACTGTATTAAAAGCTTTCTTCAATAACTTACTGCCGTTTTAAAGGCTGCAAGCGTAGGTCTGAAATATTATGTGAATGCAAAGCCTGGATTAAATTTACAAACGAAAATCTTTATAATTTTTATAAGAAAAAGTTTATAAATTTTTATTTTTATTACAGCATTTTGATCAAGAAAAAAAGGAGTCAACAAGTTTTTTTGTTTCCAACAAGTAATAGTTTT
>QOCX01000072.1:235666-261298 GCA_005959815.1 Sarcophaga bullata
GAATATCCCGGTCCATAAGACTACCGAATCACTGCAGGGCATTGGATTCTAATGTTGTAATGCATTCCAAAACGGTATACGACAGTCGCAGATGTTTTAATGAGGTGGCGTATCGATATGATGTTTGTATCACATGGATACCGTGACATAGGGACATTTCCGGCTACTGCAGAGCGGATAAACTGGCCAGAAGGGGCATGATCATCGAACTCTCTCTACATTAGGGATCCTTTTGGGTACCTGCAAGTTTATAATTGACAATCGTGGACCTTGTTAACAGTAGATGGGCGGCTTCGGTGCAGAAAATGTGGCCAAGACTGAACAGGTCGCGCATCGGCTCTACTTTGACTTCAAAGAAGTAGGCTCAGCACTGTTAACTGTCTTTTCCAGGGCATTGCATTATAGGAACACATGCGAGGCGTATTGGTTTTGGATACTTTGAAATGATTGGCAAATATTGGCAGTTTGAGCCGCTTTATCGGAAGCACCGATTGGTTCCTTTACTAGGGGAGAACGTGAAACTCTGGGGCCCTGTGTGCGGTCTAAGTGTATCCCCTTATGACTCCATCGAGGGCCAGCCATTTCTACCTACCTACCTACCTATACATATTTGTTGTAATTCAAGATAACACAGATTAGATCTGTGATAACTTAATTCCTGTATGCCACACAATACCTGTATACATCCATCAACTATGGTTTCGTCTGTACATAGCATGCTCCTCTAAGTTAAGAAGCTTTTTTAAAGCCTACTTCCGTATTAAGTAGTTGTAACTGATGTACCTCATCGCATTGCACGTTCACAGATTGTCAAATATTAGGAGATGATTATCCGTGTAAATACTATCTTTGTTGTAACCCCACAAAAAAAGGTCTCACTGTGTCAAATTGCATGATTTTGGTGGGCAATTGACGACACTTCTCCTATGAAACTTCTCATACATACATGAAACATACATACATACATCTAACATCTGCGGTGCATAGAAAAGTCGGAAATTTTTGTTAAATTTGTTCAGGATATCAAATCCATAATTGAATTAAATTTTTTTTATCTTTATTCTCCTTAACTTAAGTGGAACGAACGAAAAAAAATTAAATTTTTTTTTGGGTCCTGTGTGTGTCAAAGTCCTTTTTTTTAGAGAATCTCTCTTTTTTTGCTTTCGTCCTTTTTCTTTGTTACAGTCATACTTTAGTGGTTGTTGTTGTAGTTGCTGTTGCTGTTACTGGCGTATATTTTTGTAAGCAATTTTATTGATTTGCCCCAATGACGCAATAAGTAGATGAAAGAAACAAAAAACATCCTGCCCTACTTTAGTTTCTGAACTTTTTTTTTCACTTATTTTTACTTATTTTCTCTTCTATTTTTGGTTGACTTTTTATTTATTTTTTCCTTTCTTTCTCTTTATGCTCGTAATATAATAAAATGACTGACGGTAAATGAGAAAAAAGTTCTTTTACACAGCGTTGGTGGATAGAAGCTGGTAAATGAATATGGAAAGAGCAACCGACACTATTTTTGAGATCCTTTTTAATGCAAATTTTTAACGCAGATTCACAAAAAACAAATTAAAACTTATTTGTCTGCAAAATATACTATAACGAAGGATGGTGCTTGGGGAAAACACCTCTCGTTCTGCTGTTTTCTCACAGCAACAAGCAATGGTAACAAGAAAGTAAGTAAATAAAGTATGTGTATGTATGTATGCAATATATAAGTGTGATTATATAAGGCGGAGGAAAAAGAAAATCATTATTTTTAAACAAAAGAAAAAAAAGTGACATTATTTTTTCCAGTATAAGAAAAAGCTTCGCGACATGTCACAGAGCAAAATACTCAGCAAGACTTCCTTGTGCACCAATAATAAACTAACGATTGAAGAACGTTTACAAAAAAGAATAGTGACGTTAATTTTTTCAGTATAAAAAATGCTTCGTGACATGTCAAACTCCAAACTGCTTTCCTTGTGCTCTATAATAGACTAACGACTGAAGGACATTTGCAGAATAGAGAAGTGACGTTATTTTTTCTAGTATAAAAAGTGTTTCGTGACATGTCACTGTGCAAAATGCTTAGTAAGATTTCCTTGTGCCCCCCCCCCCCTAGTAGACTAACGAATGAAAGGCGTTTGCAAATCCTTGAATTTTGTAATCAAAATTTATGGTGTTTTGGGAAACCATCTAAATCTTCAGGACTTTTCAGCCTTCAGCTACTAAAAGATCATTCTCAGCTTAATGATGATGTTTTCACGAAAAACGGAATTACAAATTTGGTTTAGTACGAGCAGCAGCCAGATGCAGTCCAAGAACTGACCAATAATTGTACCTTGAAAAATGTTCTGTTTCATCCTAAGCTATCATTGGTTTCGATGATATATTCCACTGGATCAATAGGACTAGAAATACATTCGTGCAATTAGTATTAGTCTGATCTTTACCAACCATTGGGCTCAATACAGCGTAAAATTCGAAGATATTGCAACACCTTACCGAGTCAAAGAAACTGCCGGCACCATCTGTTTTATCATCATCCCTTATTTTTATTGTTGTAATGTTGTAAACAAACCTCAGTTTAATTTAATTTTATAATTTCTACTCGAATCCTGATAACAGCGAAGCACACCAGGTCTTAGCAAGTGTTTCGAAACTTAATACACCATGAGAGTAACTTGTCTGTCATACCAAGAGTATGACAGTGAGTGTATGCTTATAATCCATCCCGATTACTTAGTGCTCAACAAGAATAATTCCTTGTCAAGCATATTTATTTGTTATTGTTATTATTAATGTTTGTTGTTGTTCTTTATTGTTGTTGTTGTAGGTTAGTTGTCATATTAGAAGATATATGTATTTGTGTGTTGGTGTAAGAAGGAATTCTTCAAAAGATAGACAGACAGACACACAAAATTTATTTTTTTTTTTCGTTAGATTCTCTCGCACAAGTACGTTGGCGTTTGGCGCCAATATGACTTCATTTAATACACACTTACAACAAACATATTTGTATGTATACGAGTGGTTTCTTCCTTGTTTCTTTTATATTCTTTTTCCGTTTGTTTGTTTGTAAGCATATGTATATGTATGCACGACTGCATGTCTATGAATACTTTTTTGTTTTTTCTTTTCTTCTTTTTCGAACACATTTGCATAAAATTTTCTTTTCTTTTTTATTTTTTCGCTATTTTCTTGTTAGATTCCTGTGAAAATGAAATTCTCTACGTTGTATATGTATGTGTATATATGTGTGTCTGTGTGCACGTCTCTATCTACAATAATTATTATTTTCCATGTAAATTTGTTTCTTCTCTTTTAGTCCAAAAAGGATCAACGTATTTTGCATGCTTATTAATAAATATTACTTTGAGTTTGTTGTTGTATGGTTCCTGACAGCATTGATGTGGTGGTAACCTGTCTGTCAAACGCATTGAAATTCTAAAATGAACTGAAAAGTGAAATAAATTTGATTTATCAACTGATTTTTGACAATTGTTTGACAGCCTACAAAGACCTTATTTTGACCGTAAAAACATTTGTAAAAATGAGGAACGAGGCCCACTTTCTATCTATCGTCGAATGCTCGACTGCATAAAATGAAATACCACAACTGATTTTGACAATTATTTGACAGCTGCAAAGAGAAATAGCTTTTTATGTTTTTCTTACTTTTTACCCAAGATTTTTATATTTTAATTTGGCCCTGAAAATATATTGGAAACGAGGCCCATTCATTCTATTTCTGAGTGCTTGTATGGCGACGTGAATATCAGATAGTTTTGCACTCTAAACTGAGCATCACTTATACTTCCGGTTGAAAGATTCCATCAAGCTTCTCTATGGCTTGTAAATATGTCACACTGAAATCGAACACCACCGCACTCCTGTCATATTATCTGATCTACAAACATACATAATTAGTCATTACAACCATTTAGTCAGTATTACGACCTAGCTTCTAACATCACTTATGTTAAGTGCGTTAATTTTTATACGTGAGTGACGGACCTACAGTTTAAAGTCGACTACCGAACGACAAATTTTTGAGAAACTTTTCATGGCAACTTTATTAAACTCTCAGAGTTTTTGCCATGAAATCTGCTGATATAGGCTGTTGCCGAAGAAATCTTTTTTCATGTTTCGTTTAGTTGGAGATAGATGCCTGACCTGGGGTTTGAACCGAGGCCTCACGTCTACTAGACCGCGGTCACTTCCATCTGATCTGTACTCACACATAGTCCACAGAATGATTCCTCTTTTAAAAGAGTGTATAAGCGAGGAATTGTTCCATTTCCTCTTAATACTTAGTCTAGAGTTTTATTGTTTCTGTCTAGAGGATACACTTCTTAACAAGGAAGCTGTCAGTGAATGATGAGAGTAAAGCCAATACAGAGTCAACCGTATAAAGAGCATTTTTGCCTATCGTTAGAGTCGATCGATCATGCTTGAAAGAATTAGCGTTAACATTCAAAACCTTCCAGTATAATGGACAAAATCATCACAATATGAAGCACAGCAAACGAAAATGTAGGAAAAATTATTGCCTTTTATTCAGATTCTCCCAGCACTCCCACAACACTCTTTAACTTACTTGCATAATTCGAAGGGAATATTCCCTGAACAATGCTCACTCACGCTCATCACGAGGATCAGAATTTTCCGCTGAGAAATGCTCCTTTCTATCACCAAGAGCGAAATAGTTAACACACAAAATGGCTGCCGTTATTAACGTAACTGTTGATGATTATTAGTTCAGCTTAACGGATTTTGTAAGCGTCATTGAGCACTTAGAGAGATGAAACAAATTTAGAACCCCTTTGTTCAAACAAATCTTTAAAATCAAGGCTGGCTTACCTGTATAAAATAAAAAAAAATTTCTAACCTTTTTAAACAAAAGTCGCCTCTAATAATTCCAAAAATTCACAATTTTTTTTTTTAATTTAAAATGTTAAATAAATAAGAAAACATGTTTGTTTCAATTCCCATTAAATCACAATATGATGTCATGAATACTGTTTAACACGCTATGACTGTCTCTTGTGTTAAACGAAATCACTGTAAACACTGTAAACAGTGTAAACACTGTTAAAAAAAATCTCTCAAAATTAAAAAAAAAACATTGGCTGTTATGTTATGCTTTAGCAGAGACTGACTGTATTAACAGCCAACAAACTTAGCAACAACAAACTCATGCCAACAAATATGTTCGAACAAGAAAACAGCTGTTTTGCTTGTGAGTGAGTGCATGAGTGGCTCTGTATGAAGTGAGTAGAACAAACCCAATGAGAAGAGAATTGTTTGTAATCAAACCAATTGTTCGTTTTTTTTGTTTTTTGTTTTTGTTTTTTGTTTTTGTACGCATAGAGTCTATGCCATAGTGCACAACAAAACAAACGGGAATAAATGAAATCAGTCTGAAAATTTTACTTTAACGCGGTGGTTGTGTTAAGTTTAAGGGAAGCGCGTGAATGTTTTAAACGAATTTAATTTATTTAAACAATTATAATATAATAATTAAAATATATTATATTACAATAATAATAAAAAATATATAGAAATTAAATTTATTACAATCTCCAGAGCTCCAAAGGATTTTGGAAAAAGTCTTTAAATTGTGTAGGAGTTAGTGAAGGTAAAAAAAAAATTTACAAAAAAACAGAGAAAAAGAAAATAAAAAACGTGTTTATGTAGCAGTCCGTTGCGAAAGTGTGTGAGAGTGTTTGTTTGTTTATTATTGATCTTAATTTGTTGTTGTTTTTTATTATCTTTATAAAATATGTGCTAAAAAAAAGCCAGTTAATGACGTATATACGTACAATGTATGGATATCATAATCCTAAAACGTTAAAGTGAATAAAAAAAATTAATAAAACTAAATAAATAAACAAAACTGGTTAAATTAAAAAATAAAAAGAAAAAAAGTTTAATTTATTAAACAAATCTATTAAAAATATGTCATAATTTCTAAATTTTTATGAGAGCAAAGAAATCTCTTTTGAATGAAATGGAAATCGAAAATCAAATCAAAGGTTATCAATTAATTTTTTGACGTTGCGTTAAACAAATGCATTAAAGATACATGAAAAAAATAAAAACAAATTAAATAAAACAACAAATTTAACAAATTAAATAAAAAAAAGTTCAAATTTAAATAAAAAAAAAAATCAATAAAATAACACATGTGCTAACAAAACTAATATTCACATAATTTAAAAAAAATATAAAAAAAAAATTAAATTAAATAAGGTGAGTGGTATTAATATTGATTTCATTAATTCAAAAAAAAAAAAAAATGTTTTTTTTCTATATTTTGTTTTGTAATTTAAAAAGTCGTCTTAACTAAATAAGGCAGGCAAAAATGTCAGAATATTAGAATATTTAAAAAAAATCATTTGCATTAGGCCTTCATTGTTTACAGAAAGAAGAAAAAAAAATCATTTCAAAAAATATAAAAAATATTCATTCATTTGCTGATTTTCTACGCATAATCAGTCATCTAGATGACTGTGTATACATATACAAAACTTTTATGAGTTTGTTTGTTCGTTTAAAACCAGTAGCTGTTTACACCTGGTCTGGGTTCCTTCTTTCTGGGCGCTTCAGAGTCACAGTTATCTGGGTCTCCGGGCACTGTGACATTCCGGGAAACTGTAAAGCTGACGAGCTTGCCAGGGCTGGTTTACTACTCCCGGAATCCTCTTCAATCGGCTTAGAAATGTCACTTACCTCTTTCAAGCTGGCCATCAGGTTTCCGGAAATTATTTCGAGACGCCAACTTATTCTGAGTCAATGAGGAGTCATGCTCCACTGCAAGGTTCACTTGGCCATCAATGCATATTCGATCGTGGATGCAGATCCACTGAGAAAGAGAAGACTGTTATCCACTTTCTTTGTCAATGCCCATCCCTTGGTGCAAATATAGGTTATTTGGCTCTCCAATCCTTGTCAGTCTGACGGAGCTATCGTCCATTGATATTAAGCATATACCTCCGTTTATAAAGCTTTCGGGTTGGTTTTCCAGCGTGGGGTAGTAATGCTTTAAATATGCAGCCCTTGCGCTGACCAACTTCTTCCTCCCTGGTTTAGATGAACTTGGTCCGTACAGGGACTGCGTTTACCTGTGGCGTCACAACGGACCGCTATGCGTGCTCAAGTGAGCTTTTGGTATCAAAGCTACCACTTTAACCTAACCTAACCTAACCTTACAACAGTTGCACCGACTTTAATAAAATTTATAAAGTAACTGGTTGATCTGTTCATACTAAAAGAAAGAAGAAGAGACTATTTTCTTCATTTTTATTTCCATCAATCAAAGATTAGAACTGGGTTTCTATGTCGCATAATAAAAATTATCATTTCTTATGAATTCGTGGATTGTAATTTGAAATTGAAAGAAATCTGCTGTTATTGTATCTTCTTTATTTACTCACTTGAACGTTATAAACCTTTAATGAGGATTACAAGCTAGCATCTTACACTTCCCATGCTGTATGGGTTAATGGAGCGAAGTAGCCTACAATTTAAAATCGCATTCGGCAGATTTGTGAGAAACTTTTCATGGCAATTTTATTTTACCCTCAGAAGACTGCTGAGAGAAAGTCCTCTAACGCCCTATCTGCACTTACTAGACGCCGGTGACTTCAATACGATCTTTTAATTACAAAGATCAGTAGCTACTGCCTTGGTAATATTACCGTTTGCTTTGGCAACATCGTGGAGTTAGTGTTGATTTGTTGAATTCACTTTATTTTTCTGTTGTAATTTCCTACTTTTACTCATTCTTGTATCTTTATTACTGTTACTTCCCGGTTGTTCCATTTTTTCTTGCTCTTCAAACAATTCTGGATTTAAATAGCATCTTAGGATCGTCGAGCCTGCAGCTGACCGCATTTGTTCTGTGCATTAAGCAAGGAATTAGTCTTTCATAAAAGCTAACCTAAAAAAAATTTCCAAAATCTAAGAGGCATGGCATGTTTTATTAAAGCACCACCGTGCATGGAACTTTTTGAGTTTATTTAATAACTATGCTCGAGGAGACAATAGACAATTTTTCATATTTCAAGTGGGCGTGGCATATTTCATTAAAGCTGAATATACACACCAAGTTTCCTACGTTAGTTGCTTAAATTGTTCTAAAGCCTTTAGCGTACTTTGTCACATTATTAGAAAGAGACTATTTTTGTTAGCATAAGTAGAACCCCGTTTTTATATCTTTTATTTCTATCTGAATTATAATGCCAAAGTAATTTTCAATTGAATCCAGCGGCCATTTTCACTTGTTTACTAAAGGAACTATAACAGGAACAGATTTTAAATCTTATGTCTGAACCCTCTAGGATTTGATGGGGACCATTAAACGCGTTGATACAATTCCGATAAATTTATTTTTAAACCAATGCGAACGATTAATTGCATACACAATTTAATTAAAAATATAACTAACCGAAGCACATCGGGTGTAATGCAAATTACAAATAAATAGCAATAGCAAGAGAGAATAATAAATAACGGACACATCAACAAATTAATTTATTTAATGCATTAACAGTTTAGTTAATTAATTTATTTTAAATTGTTTTCTACACAGATCATCATGCATTTATGCCATTACAAATACTCGCCACTCGTATCACATGCATTGCGTCTTGCGTTACATCGTTGTCATTGCATGCGTTTTTAGCGCCTTTCTTGGAACCCTGCCGATAATTTCAATTATAATTAGCCGCGCTTAAGTGTTTTGAATGCGTAATTTTTTTCATTTTTTTTTTTTTCAATTTTTTCATCACGTCGTCAAAAATGGCGTGAAAAATGGAAACAATTTCCATCCATCGAGTGTCATTTATTCAAAACTGAAACTAAAATTCGAAAAATTACATTGTAAATGATGATTTCATTCATCCATTAAAACATTGATTGACTGACATTTTGATTTTTATAGAAGATAATATGCGGTTTTGAAATAAAAATTTACATTTTTAGCGACATTCCGAAATCAAAGTCAAACTGAAGAGAGAGAATTTCAATTCCGTCTTTGATAAATTGATGATCATGTCATCAACTGGCAATGAATTCATTAAAAATTTTTGGTTTTTGTTTTACACAGTGCTTAGCATTTAGTCAGTAGAGTTAGAAGATATATAAGAAAGTAAAAGAAATTCTAGGGAATTAAGTTTAAAACTTGGTTTATATAAGGGATTTTCTGGAATTCATATGGAGAGAGTTTCAGTCTATGCGGTGCTTATATCGAAACTTTCAAGCACAAGAGAAGACAATTTTTTTAGTGGAACATATTATTAAGATCCCACAATATTCTGATAAAATACAACAAACGTTGTTGGATAATTCTGGCCGTTGTTTTCTGATTGCTTAAGAATGATTCTGAGTTGCTCTTACGACTATTTCCTATGGATTCAGGGATTGCAATTTTAAATAAAAGAAAGAAATTCTTTACTTCTATTCCTTTTGTTTTAGTTATTATAACAAATCCTTTGTTTATTTTAATTAACAACGTTATCAATTTTTACTAAGCGATCGTTTAGATTACTGACTGGCAGCGTTACCATTTGCTTGCTTCTCTCTCTCTGTTTCTATTTGGCAACTTCGAGAAGTTACACTGCGTTGTGTTTGTTATTTATTGTGTTGTAGTTTTTTAATTGTAATTTTCTTTTGAATTACTTTTTTTACTGTAACTTCCTTATTGTTTGGTTCCATTATAGATTTAACATACATAGGATACTCGACCCATGCCTCTGACATTTTTTATCGCTAAATCGTTCCACTATGTAGTCATTTAAACATCGTTATAGCTTTTAAAATTCAATAACAATCATGAGAATAAATTTTATATGCTACTGTTTTCGAACCTAGGATGCTTGATTTGCACTTTATATTACTACACAACGACACGACACTTACAATACAACATGACGCTTATACTCTACCATGACGCCTACACTACACCACATCGCCTACACTACACCTCGTTACACGCTTTTGAATCTTAGTGGACAATCCTGGCCGCTGTTTTCTTTCTCACTGTTTGAAAAAGATCTGAGTTGATCGTTTCTTTACGTTGTAGCGGCTCATAATAGGTAATTCCATACCAAATGCCACCAAGACATTCAACGGAAAGTTGCAAGCTGTGGTGTAATTCCTCCAAACGCCTGAAACTTTAATGTAATCTAGTCTTGGGACAAAAAATTGAAGTGTTACATTTTGCACAACCCTCTCAATAATAAACATTAAAAAATGGCAACTTAACATCCAGCGAATAGAGGAGGATGTCCGACCAGACAGGTATTTAACACGATATTTGCGGAAGTCGGCGAAGAGGACGAGCTTGTTTGCGTTGGAAGGACCAAATACAGAGAGAGAGACCGGTCGTCGATTGGTGTGACCAACTGGCGAAGGCTAACAAGAATCAGAATCGCCTAGAATAATGTGTTAAGGCAGGCAAAAATCCGTTAATCGGTCAATTAAGAAAGAAATACAAAGAAAGTAACACTTCGAGCATAGACGGCTGCATAAGAACACAAATACGTTACGAGTGATAGCCTTAAAGAGCTTTATTCCCATTTGTCTTGATTAAAAATTTTGACGTAATGTCTCAAGTTTGTAGATCCTTAAGGCTTCAGTCAATATTCTA
Organism: Sarcophaga bullata; assembly: GCA_005959815.1. Taxonomy (NCBI): domain Eukaryota; kingdom Metazoa; phylum Arthropoda; class Insecta; order Diptera; family Sarcophagidae; genus Sarcophaga; species Sarcophaga bullata. Next base: position 246,306 of record QOCX01000072.1, read on the forward strand.
CAGTGTCTTAGCTATTCTTTAATGAAATTTTAATTCCATTTAACAATACTTAAGTATTCAAATTTAAAAGATTTCCAATTAATTTCAATTCTAATAATAAAAAAAAGCACCCTTGAACTCCTAAAAATATGCAAAAGAAACGTTTGTTTTCTAAAGATTAATTTTTTTTTGTTACTTTCTCCTTTGTATTCCAAAATAAACTTGTTCGTCTTGATTTTTTTTTTGTTTTTCTTGAGAATTAAATTCTCCACATCATTAAATTAAAGTCTCATACACAACAAGTCATCCTTTAACTGTTTAACTGAACTGTTTGACGTGTTCTCTGCTTACAGTAAAAAAAAAAAAACAAGGAGGACTATTGATTTTCAGGTTTTTTTTTTTATTATTATACTACACCCAAATGGCCTTCAATAATGCTCACGATATTTGCACACATCTAACACATATACACTGAAATATATACACTATACATGTACATGAGAGCATGACAACATGAGAGCACACAGATGGTAAATACCCTTAGAGGAGTACCAACTACCAACCAAAAAAAAAAAAAAAACGGAAAATGCAGAAAAAGAAATTAAAGTTGCTGCAAGAACTAAACTACAAACCAAAGGACAACAACAACAACAACAATAACAACTGTTGTTTAAAATAAATTTTGCAAGGACAACACACAGATGATTTGAGATTAAAGGAAAAAAAGAAAATAAAAACAAAAACAAAAAATATTGCAGAACATTTGCCTTCTCGTTCTATTTTGTTCTCTCTTCATTACGCTCTTTAACCACCGGTATTTATTACAATTTCAAACATGCATTGAGCCAACATGTTGCAAACCGGCTAAAGTTAAAGAACGTCAGTCATGTTATGCAATAAAATTGCTGCAGCAGTAGCAACAGCAGCTGCATACTGCAATGCGTAAACATTGCTAATGTTGTTCTTATTATGATGCCCAACAAACAAACTCATGCAAACAAACATGTTAAACAATAACAAATATTTGTACTCTCTTGTATTTGTTTCTTTTTTAATCGATTGTTGTTGTTAATGCTGTTGTACCACAGCTGGTTTTATAAAAAAAAAACATACTTTAACACACAATGGAACAAATGCAAATACAAATATTTGCTGTTGTGTTGTTCTGTGTTGTGTTGTGTTGTGTTGTCTTATTACTCCCCCACTTTTAACATTAAAATACAGCCACAGAGAGTTATGTAGGGAAGAGCAAGAGAGAGCGAGAGAGACAAATTGCTTTAATTTATCTTCACTGCATTGTTAATGCTGTGCGTTGCACTTACAACTGCAATGCTTAGCGACATAGCGACATAGCGACTTAATCATCATCATGTGATTCAAAGATTAGATTGATGAAAGCGATTAATTTTTAAATACACAAACACTTTTAATTATTAATTAATGGTAATTAATATGCAAGAATAATGTGTTTTAAGTGCTTTAGTGTTAAAAAGGAATTTAATTATTTTATTACGAAATAGAACAAGTCGTCTGGAATTTTTAGGAAAAGGAGGTCAAACTGTTAGGAATTGAAGTTAGGAATTGAAAATTATGAAAATAAAAGGCGACTAAACTTGTTATTCTAGTCTTTATTTAATCATGTCTATATAGCGGCTATTGCGGCCTGATGGTAAACCATCCGATTTGTACAATAGACTAACATTTTTGTTCGCAAACTTGACCTAATGCATATCAAACAAAAAGTTAGGAATTGAAAGACAAGACTTAGTTAATTTTTAATCATTCTAGTCGTTATTTAATCATGACTGTGTAACTATAAAGCGGCTATCATACTAGCGAATTTTTGCCGGCAAATACGACCTGATGGCAAGCCATTCAACTCGTGTAATAGAGCAACATTTGTGTTTGTAAACTTGACCTGATGATGTAATAGCAGACCACTCTCTGTCTCTCATCAGGTCGTGTTTGCAGGTAAAGTTTGCTAGTAGAATAGCTCTGAATTGCTTTGTGTTGTACGGTGATTTCCCCTTTTGCTTTCGAAGATATTTTGAAATTTTGATTTGTTTGTTAAATCCTTAAAAATGGCTTCTGCTATGCATAGCTTTCAGGTTTGCTGACCATTTACAAAGTGAAGTATATTCTGTAATGCTGAGTTGTTAACCTTGTGATAACTTTTAAATCTACTAAGTTTCTCTCTCCTACCATAAGGCATCATTTTGCAAAACGCAGTTGCGAAAAATAGTTCATGAATTTATTAAAGTTCAAATGATCGTGAACTTATTATAATTTCAGGAGTTTAAATCAATCCCTTGAACCAAATGTTCCTTTTGTTTCCTGCTAATGAATGATACCCTATCACTTATCAAAACTTCTTTCTTCTTTCATCTACTCTCAGACTGAAAATGTAATACAATTTCCATATCGTGGAGATCAGTGTCTCTAAGTATATTTAAATACCTCTTGATCACCTATAGAAGAGGAGGGCAAAAGTGCTTATCAATGGCAGAAGTGCAGTGACTCTGTTCTTGACGTTTGACATTTAACGCTTTAAAGTGTTTGAAATGCGGAACGTACGAATTTTCAGCACGCCATTATGCTAAACGTTTCGCATATAATAGATATGGGCTTCTTAGAAGGAAACCTTTATATAATTTTAATCATCTTTTTCAAATGAATTTCAGTTTAATTTCAAAATTCCATCAAAAACTATTGTTGGCGTTCAAAAAAAAAATAAAAGTAAAATACACAGGGGAACAGAAACTAAAACTGAATGGAACTGGAACTATAACTAGGCAAAGATAAAAAAATATGGGAAGAATGGGAAGACAATTAATTCTCAAAATAGCTTGCCTTTTGGTGACATTATATGCTACTGCTGAATCTCGTAAGTAAGGCTTTCAAAATATACCACAAATACACTCCTATTTTAATGGGGATTACACGAACAACAACAATAAATCTGAATAATAGTCCATTAAACACTTAGAAGCAGACAGCAGTAATAAATCGGCTAGGAAGTGGCTAAGATATCTTCCTTCATTCATTACACTTTCATACATTGGACCAGTTTTAAGACATAACGATCCAAACGTATAAGAGCAATATCATGTGTTGCAGAAGAGTTTTTATTTGTAAAATTCGGATGAAGAATGAGCTCTTCAATGCCTAAATCTAAATGAGAATCAGCACAATAGCTTTGTCCATTTTTACTTACTTCACAATCTGTATCCGTCGTTAAATCCCACTTTCCCAAACGTACGGGAACCTTAATAACATTAAGTTTATGTAACCCGAAACAATGGGCAGCAGTCTATACATAACGGTTATTTATCAAGCTTCCACCACAGTAATGTTCAGTAGCGTCGTTTACTGTAACAAGAGTAAGAGTCAGTAGTGATAAGATACGTAGTTTCTGTAATGAAAACGGAAGGAAGGTGATTGTTATTTAAACTTACGTATCTTGAACCTGATCAGTACAGTCCACGGATGTTCATTGAGATGCGTTGAAGTATCGCCGTGAATGCGAATATGAAATGATTGTCCACAGTGATGGATATCAGGCGATAAATCAGTGGCTTTGGAATGGCAACAGACTTGCACAGGAGAAGAGTCAGCTTTGCCGCCAGCACTATGTTCCAAGAAAGTCGTTCTTTCTACGCAGCAGTCAATTTGTTGCTTTATTTACAATAGTTTACCCATAAGTCTTTATTATGTAAGAATATTTCGATAATCTAACATTAAAGTTCAAATTAAAATCTAAACTTGCCTTGAATAACTGAAAAAAAAACTGAAAACAACAATGGCAACACTTATGTTGTGTTATTCCATGTTATGCCTGTAACACAATGCCTATTAGATTGCAGAGAGTGTGTTAATTTATTTACATTGTGTGCATATGAATAGCAGAGATATGAAAGCGTAAGTTAGTGTGTGCATATGTTTGTGCTTGGCACGTGAGTTTATGCGTGTATATGCGTATACCATTTTGTAGAGTCTACATTGCACCCAGTCGGGAAGAAATAAAAATTGAAAGAGAGAAAGAGAGTGAGAAATTGAAAACAAAGTGTTCCTGCTGTTCATTGCTTTGCTCTGCTTGTATTGTCTGCTGCCTGTTTGTTGTTGTTAGGGAAGGTGTAAGTAAGTAAAATATTTTTTATTGGCTCATTGGCCTATTACAAGCACAATAGAAAGTGTTGTTCGTCTATTAAATGCATGTTCGAGTTTGTTTTAGTCTATTTAGTACGCTTGTATCATTCTGTTCGTCAGTGTGTATATGTAAATGTGTTCGATGTTCTAATATGTATGTTTGATACGCGGTAATAAATGACTGGCCGGCCACTTGCATACGTTTGTTTGAACGTATTTGTTACTCTGTAGTCAGTTGCAGTTTTTTTTCTCATGTTGCATGGTTTTTATTTTCATTTTCAATCGAATGTCTGTTCGTTTTCCCCGTTGTTGCGACTAAACGAACTCAATTAAATACTTACACACATACATACATACGTATGTAAGCCGGCGGCCCTTGCTTGTATTTGCATTTCTTTTGTACGAATAAATGAGCTGCTAAAACTTCATAATTTATTGTTTAACCTCAATTTATTTGATTTTTTTATATTGTTATTGTTATTGTTTTTGTTTTCTATACATTATTTACATGTAATTGTAATTGTAAAATTGTTACAATTCGAATTCTATTGTGAAAAGTGCACGAAATAATAGAATTTGAAATGAAATTCAGAAAATTTTCAATAAAAATGATGGGGGGGAGGGGTTGGTGTATTTCACACCTGTGTTGTGGCACACTTATTACGTACATATCACTAAATTTCTAACATTTAGTGTGTGCATTAGGAAAAAACACGGAATTCTGTTTCTCCAGGCAGAATGCTAAAGACTTAGCAAAATACTAATGAAAATGTAATATGCCTGGGAGCAATACTCAATATATTCGGTTCAGGTTGTTATTGTTAAGAGGCTCAGATTCATATCCAAGTAAGTCCGGAAGACCTATAATCCCTTGTAAAAATATAATCAATAATACAATACAATACGATACATCATCATACATATTTATGCGCGTTTTGAAGGGCATTGCAGGCAGAAAACCAACAGTTTGGAATCTTATTATCATAGGACCTCCTACCAGACAATGATAATTGGAACTGAAACAAAGCAAGGAACTTATAAAACGAAACTTTGATTCAATGGGCGAAAACTACACCAGAAATGTTCTAAATCGTTGCTATTTTTTGTTTCCTTTTCCATTAGTTGCTCTTATCATCCTGTAATTTCTCATTCTGTTAAAACGTGTCTAATCTAATGGGAATCCTTAGAAAGAGTGTGATCAGATCATTATCTACCGCCTTGTCCGTTACTTCCCGAAGTTTACAACCAGCTTACCCAACAATTTGATAAGTACTAGGGTTTTTGACTGTAGCTTAAGGCATAAAGTTTATTTTGTAAGATTTTAGCGAAATGTATTGCTTTTAATATCGACCAATGTCTGGAGGATGATCGCTCATTTTGTATTTGTGCTCAAACTAATTAAAACGAAAAGCACAGGCAATAAATTTGATTCTGTTTCAATTGTATGGGATAGGAAAAACTTCCTAAGTAAGTCTATGCCAGTACAAACACAACTAAATAAAGAATCCAGAAGTCCAAGGATGAATATGGTCCCCAATAAGATGAGTAGTCTGCGAACAGACCTCTCTATGCGACTAGAGCACACACTGTTGTGGTAAATACATACCTGAACATAAACTGAACTCGTATAATGCAATCGCAGATAATGGAAAGCGTGGTCGTATTTAGTGTGAAGCAGAGATCAGCAATGAGTATTCAAAAAGATCAGTAGAATCGAATCATACTCAAAATTTCTGTTACTTATACGCATTCATACTAATTTAATATCATGGAACCCCTCTACTCATAATCAAAGTTTGCAGTACTCATCATATTCATACCTAACAACACGTATGATGTTCTTGATTTCGACTCCCCAAGACTCAATATATAGGAGAATCACAGAATAAGTATGATTCGCGTACGAACACTAAAATACTCACTAGAAGTAACCAACAGTTTGGAATCTTATTATCATAGGACCTCCTACCAGACAATGATAATTGGAACTGAAACAAAGCAAGGAACTTATAAAACGAAACTTTGATTCAATGGGCTGAAAACTACACCAGAAATGTTCTAAATCGTTGCTATTTTTTGTTTCCTTTTCCATTAGTTGCTCTTATCATCCTGTAATTTCTCATTCTGTTAAAACGTGTCTAATCTAATGGGAATCCTTAGAAAGAGTGTGATCAGATCATTATCTACCGCCTTGTCCGTTACTTCCCGAAGTTTACAACCAGCTTACCCAACAATTTGATAAGTACTAGGGTTTTTGACTGTAGCTTAAGGCATAAAGTTTATTTTGTAAGATTTTAGCGAAATGTATTGCTTTTAATATCGACCAATGTCTGGAGGATGATCGCTCATTTTGTATTTGTGCTCAAACTAATTAAAACGAAAAGCACAGGCAATAAATTTGATTCTGTTTCAATTGTATGGGATAGGAAAAACTTCCTAAGTAAGTCTATGCCAAGTACAAACACAACTAAATAAAGAATCCAGAAGTCCAAGGATGAATATGGTCCCCAAAAGATGAGTAGTCTGCGAACAGACCTCTCTATGTGACTAGAGCACACACTGTTGTGGTAAATACATACCTGAACATAAACTGAACTCGTATAATGCAATCGCAGATAATGGAAAGCGTGGTCGTATTTAGTGTGAAGCAGAGATCAGCAATGAGTATTCAAAAAGATCAGTAGAATCGAATCATACTCAAAATTTCTGTTACTTATACGCATTCATACTAATTTAATATCATGGAACCCCTCTACTCATAATCAAAGTTTGCAGTACTCATCATATTCATACCTAACAACACGTATGATGTTCTTGATTTCGACTCCCCAAGACTCAATATATAGGAGAATCACAGAATAAGTATGATTCGCGTACGAACACTAAAATACTCAAAGAAGATTGAGTGTTTGCTCTGCTTACTGTTGTGTTTTTTGCTTATGTGTCTTTTTCCTTTTGTTGTAATGCAACGATAACCGTAAATTTTGATGAATGATTCGAGGCACTCAAATGGGTGCCGACGTCTGATTATAAGTATTTTCTAAAGTTATGAATCTAACATATTTCGAATGGTATGAGTTTGATGTCAACGTTGTACGCATACTCATTGAACCTGTACTTATAAATCAACTTTATAGTGTGTACGATCGAATCAGTGTACATAGTTAAATTTCAATATCGTTGACTCACTTATATTCAAAATTTCATGAGTGCTTATGAGTAGCGGGAAAACAATTCATTGCCTATATCTGATATGATCCCTGGGGTATGAACCCACATAACATACCTAAGTGGTGTGAGACTCTGGGTCGTAATTCTGACTAAATGGTTGTAATGACCAATTATTTTATGTATAAATGTCGTAATGTATAGTGTGTAGTGTAGGGGTTATTATAACGAAGATTTTTTCCTGGTACTCGTTTTTGGAAATTTAATACTATTTACTGCATCAGTGTGAATTTCTGAATCGATGAACACATTTATTGTGAAATTCTCTTGCATTTCTGGGTGTCTAGATGTGGCACTCCATGCATTGTAGAGTGTAATTAACCCATTTAAAGCGAAAATCAAATAAAATTTTAATTAAAATTCAAAATATTTCTTTAAGAATAGAAACAAATTTAATTACTTATTGTATGTACTTGTAAAACAAACAAATAAATAAACAAATAAACAAACAAATAAAATTCAAAAGAACACTCTCTCATCTTTGAATTGTTTTCTAAAGGGGGTTGGTTTCTTTCCACCATTCCGAGTATAACACTCTTTAATTACCCGCCAGTTAAACAATACTTTTTGTTTTTTTTTTTAAGTGTATTGCCATTAAATTGCTTTACTTTTCTGTTAAATGTTGCTATTTGTTATTGTTATTGTAGGGAAAAAAATTTAATTAAAAAATAAAAAGTAATACCCGCGCTTATTTTGTATCACACAATTGAAGTTCAAGCACCTCTTTAAATGGCAAAGTAAATACGGAAACAAATTTTTTTTATTGTAAAATATTTAAGTTTGTTGTACTTGTTGTTTTTATCTGTTTTAAGAATTTAAAATCATAAAAAATAAAAACAATAAAAACAACATTACATCACACTGTACTGAACTGAACTGAACTCAACTATAAAATCCTTTCTCATACAATAGAGCAGCATGAGTGGCAGGCAGGCAAACATAGTCAGTAAGCAGCAGTAACTCAACATAGCCGCATTTGCTGACAAACTGACTGACTGACTGACTAAGTGTCACACTTAAACCTCTTGAACGTTAATTTTTCTTTTTTTAACTCTTTTTTTTAAATGAAATTTCTTTTTATGGCAACTTTTTAGTTCGTTTTTTATAATTTCTGTGAGTGTATGCGAGTGAGTAGTGTGAGCTTAATTTAAGCCAATTTGAATTTGAGTCCATCATAGTATGTGTGTGTGTGTGTGTGTTTATGTAAATTGTGTCTACAAGTCAAGGTAAAGTAAAATTTTCATTCTGTAAACAGAATTTCATTAAAAGCGAACATATTTACGTGGAGAATTGTTTTCATATTTCGTTTTGAACTTAAATAGTGACTGTGGCCCGTGTCATAGGCAATTGAGGATTGACCCTACATTCAAATTCTACAAAGTTTTTATTTTCTTTTTGTAAAATAGAAACGTTTTTTGTATTTGCCTGAGCTGGGATAGGAGCGAATGAGAACTTTGTTAAACCACAGCTCACTTAACTCATGTCTTGTCATTCAACAACAGGATCTCGCATTTAAAGTATGACTACCTTAGAATGAAGCTGAAAGCTCGATGAAAAGTTTAATTAATTTAGTGATTGAATTTAGAGTGCCAGAGACAGATGTGTGGTAAATAAATTAGATAATGATCTCCTTGCTCTCTTCAACCAATTGGGGGGCCACCTCAGCAGAAATAGTTTTTGCAAATAAGCAAAGTCTCTCGCTTGTCGATCAATTACGCACTTGCAGACTCTTAAGAATAAGCACAAAGTGACAAAGGTTTTCCTACGATTCAATTAAAGCACTCGGTGGGACGCTTCCCCTCCAATTTAGGTTGGATGAGCCTGACAATATTAGTCGCCGTAGTCTAGTAGGTATTAATGTTGGCTTATTAGACTTGAGACCACGGTTCAAACCCCCAATCTCTAACTAAACGAAATTCGAATAAATATTTCGGTCGGCGTCTTCCTCGCAGCAGATTTCTGGCAAAAACTTTGAAAGCAAAATAAAATTGCCATGAAAAAGTTTCTCAAAATCTGTCGTTCGGTTTCGACTATAAACTGTGGCACCCGCCACTAACGGATAAAATTTATTCACATAACATAAGTGATGTGAGAAGCTAGGGTGTAATCCTGGCTAAAGGGTAAGTCTGAAAATGAAGCACGATACGTTTTCAACCCAGTATAAGTGACAGATCAATTGGCCTTTGGCTAATGGATAGACTAACAAATGTAAGTCTATTCGAGTGTAAGAGTGTACGTTCCAGTAAGTTGAGCAGCTACAAAACTAATCGGAATAGACGAACGAACGAAGGGGAATCCATTTAAGCCATACAAGGCTTCAGCGAGAGACGATCCCTTACTTAGAATATGTTCTACATTGTGGTTTACGACCATTGCATCCGCCTGCAATACACTACAGGAGTACGTAACATAATTGGTCATCACAAGCCTTCAGTTAGAAATACGACCTAGTTTCTCACACCACTTATATAGTGTGTGTTAATTTTATACACGAGCGGCAGGACCTACAATTTAAAGTCGTCTTTGAGCGACAAATTTTTTGAGAGATTTTTCATGGCAATTTTATTTACTCTCGAGAGTTTTTGGCCGGAAATCGGTAGTAGTTCGGGTGGAGATAAGTCCGTTACATATCTAAGGTCAATCTATAGCGTTTGGCTTAACATATTTATATTCGCTCTCTATGTATTCGTAGATCGTTATGTAAGGTATTACTCTACTCACATTAACTCTCTTTTGTACGCTAGCTAGTCTAGGTTATGAAAAATCTGGCATGCATCAGTGCCTTAAAGTCTGCAATAAATGAACGAAAATAAAAAAAACCCCACACGCCTGATAAAATAATAAAACCAACGAACTAACCCGTACAGTAGTTGCAATCGATGCAGTTTTTTTCTGACTTTTTTTTTTTTGGTAGAAGAGCATAAACATACAATAAAAAAATATAAAACCAGGATTGTTTTTATTATAAAGAAACAGTAGTGGGTAAAAATATAGCAAAAATATGAATTTTTTCGAATTTTTTGGCAATGTTTTCATGAAGTTTACGATTTAAGCAGTAATCTGCAGTCAATCCCATTACCAGGCGAAAGTGACTTCTTTAAATACTAGTTTGGATAGGCCTTCAAATGCAATCACAAATGGTTCCAAATATGTGTACATTATTGGTTATTACAGCATTGGTCTGGCTTCTCAAACTACCCACGTTATGTGTGTTAATTTTATCCATGCGCAATGGAACCTAAAATTAAATGTTGAATCCGAACGACAGATTTCTGAAGCTTTTTCATTGGCAATTAGTTTTTGTTCTCCAAAAGATTTCAGATTTCAGATGTTTCCTATCTAATAAGCCAACCCACTACTCATTAAACTATGATGACAGCCATCAATGTTCCATAACTCTCGAGTTATAGAACAAGAAGTTTCCTTTAATAATGCAACTTCCCTTTTGAGCAAGACAAGTAGAACTCCTAAAATATGGTTTTAGTCTGAAATAGGCTGACTAGCTAACTTGCAATGCCTGTATGTAGAACTTCTAGAATATGGTTTAAGTCTGAGATATGTTGACTAGTAACTTACACTAGCAGTATGGTCGTGAAGCCAGATAGAGTAGAATGTTTAAGGTCTTGACGGCTTTTGTAGAGAAGTTAGGCATTTGTTAATCAAAACATATCTCGTAAATGTGCCATTCAAGGTCTTTAAAGCTAGCTGTGTGACTAATGGAATGAATGAATGGAAATATCCGTTCCATATACTTGGGAACAATTTGGAAACTTTATATCCTTATAAATAGCAGATACTCTGGCTTGACACACACTCTTGTTATCTTTTAAGCTTATGAGCAGTGTCTAGTTGTTTTCTCTGATATAAGAAGCACCATCAACTCCAACTCCTACATTTGATTCTGATTTAGCAATTGATTTTGCCTAGCAAACGAGTATCGTACGTTAAAGGAGAGAGGTTGATTATAAAAAAAGTTTTGAGACACGGTTCAAATCCCAGATCAAAAGATATCTTCGGCGACTTTCTCTCAGCAGATTTCTGCAAAAACTCTCGAGAGTAAAGAAAATTGCCATGAAAAGTTACTCAAAAATCAATCAAAATTCAATATCGACTTTAAGCTATAGCTACCACCACACACAAGTGGTGTGAGAAGCAAGGGTTGTAATGAAGGGTTGTAATGACCAATTATGTATGTACGTATGTAATATTAAAATTTCCTTCATTGCCTGCATAATGGGCCATCGGAAGTTGAAATTAAAAAATGTTTAATTTTTCCATTGTTACGCTATTGTTTTCAACTTTACTGTAAAATTAGCGTAATGTTCTCTGCTATCTATGCTGTGGCTCCCATTTGTCTGTGGCTTTATGAACCTCATACGTTGTTGTATAACGTTGTTGTTTATGATGCAATACAGCAAAGAAAAAAAGGAAAATACCGGAGGGAAAAGGGAAAACCAAGCAAAAACAACAAAACCGAGTTGAAAAATTTTATCTCTTATTTACAAACGAGAATATTGTGTTTATTTAATCCTATTTATCCTTTTAATGGATTTCTCTATTTGCCAACTATTGTCCTTTTGTTTTCCACTGATACACACATAGATGATATATGTACACATACAACTATTATTACAACTACAATGGCAAATATTTGATTTTTTTTATGTTTCCGTATCCGTTGTCTCTATTTACTTTCAAATGTTATTGACATCTGTCGGTTGGTCGAGTTGCCCAGACGATGAGATGGCTTCAATTACTGTTTGTTTTATTGGAAAATGAAAGAGCGAGACAAGCCTAGGCAGATTGCTAGTCAAACCCTAGGGTATTATGTTTTATTATCTACAATAACTATGATGCTTAGTGTGTTAAATGCGGTGTTAATAAGTGAGCATAAGCATAAGCTAGAGGGGGCGTTTAAAATGCCATTAAATTACGGTTGCTGCTGCTGCACCCGCACTTTAAAGAAAATTGAATTTAAATTCAATAGTTTGTGGAAACCCCATTTATATTGGCAAACGTTGAATTTAATGAGACAACAACTGTCAGACCGGGTGTTTATGAACAAATTTTTTTTTTTTAAAACTGCAATTAAAATTACTTAAACGCGTGTGGCGTCTCATTATTAGGCAATTAAATTGAATTTAAACTGAGATTTCTCAAACACAATTAAAATGCCATATTTGTTGTGTGCCTGCCATAAATTGGAATTTCATTAAAAATTTAATGAAAATTAAATTATAATTTAAAGATTGAATGCATGCATGCATGTATGCATTCCATGTGTAATTGTGGTTTTTAAATTAAAAATCTATTGTGATTTCCATTCATTATGAATTGAATATTTTGTGTGATCAAATCAATTGATTGAATCAATTAAAGCAAAAGAATTTATTGTTTCTTGATTAAATAATTTCATTAAAAAATAATTCAAAAATGATAATTAAAGAATTTATTTACGTGATGCATTAGGAATAGTAAATCAATGAAATCGATTACTTTTTACATGCAAATTAAAGTTCTATTTGCATTGGTTAGAAACAGAGATCAGCAATGAGTATCCAGAAAGATAAGTAGAATCGAATCATACTCATAATTTGATCCTTCTGTATACGCATTCATACTTATTTGAATATCGTGGAACCCCTCTACTCATATTCAAAGTTCGAAGTACTCATCATACTCATACTTAACACTACGCATGATGTTGTGGATTTCGACTCAACATATACAAGCATCACACAATAAGTATGATTCGCGTACGAACACTAAAATACTCAATAGAAGGTTGTATATTTGCTCTGTTTGCTGCTCAGTCTTTTTTTGCTTATGCGTCTTTTTCTTTTGTTGTAAATGCAACAATAACTTTGACTGTAAATTTTAATAAATGATTCGAGGCACTGCCCATCTCTTTTATGCAGGACCTACAGTTTAACCAATGACCAAATGACAGATTTTTTGATTAATTTTTCATGGTAATTTCTGATTTACTCTCGAAAGTATGTAAAAAAAAGATAAAATCAGGATTGTTTTTATTATAAACAAACAGTAGCGGATGAAAATTTAGCAGAAATATGACTTTTTTTGACATTTACGGCAATATTTTCATGAAGTTTACGATTTACAGAATATTTGCTTGAGTCTCTATTAAGCAGTAATCAGCAAACAATCCCATCACCAGGCAAAAGTGACTTCTTTAAATACTACTTAGTATAGGACATCAAATGCAATCACAAATGGTTCCAATTATGCCTACATTATTGGTCATTACCGCATTGGTCTGGCTTCTCATACTACCCACATAGTATGTGTTAATTTTATCCATGAGCGATGGAACCTACAATTAAATGTTGAATCCGAACGATTGATTTTTGAAGGTTTTTAATAGCAATTGGTTTTTGTTCTCGAGAAGATTTCAAATTTCAGATATTTCCTAGCTAATAAGTCAACCCATTACTCATTAAACTATGACGACCGCCAATAACGTTCCAAATCTACCCAGTTATGGCACAAGAAGTTTCCATAGAGAAAATTCAACTTCCCTTTTGAGCAAGACAAGTTGAACTTCTAGAATATGGTTTAAGTCTGAGATGAGCTGACTAGCTAACTTACACAACCTCCTTTTTTTTTCTTTTTTAACAGAAATCTGCCTCTCAGCAGAAGGAAATATTTTTTTGTATTTCGTTTTATTTGAGATGTTTGACCTGAGGTTTGAACCGATTTCTCATGTTTAATAAGAGAATAAGAGACTACGGCGTCTTTGTGTAATATTTACGTGTGGAAAACGGAATATAAAGTTGAACTGAAGTATATGGTAGTTGGAGATAATAGTTTGGGATATTCAATCTCCGAGAGCTTTTGTTAACTGCTTTCTACCGAAAATACTGCAAATATTTGAAACCTGATATGATGTTGAATTCAAGGCTTTCAAAGGAAAACAGTAATCAAACCATTTGCCAAGACACCATTGCATATAAAAAAATATCTTTTGTTTGTTTCACTGGCCCAGTCATCTAGAAATGGCCTCATTGGTGAAGTGGGTTTTTGAAAAAAATAAAAAATAAAAATAATAAAAAATAAATAAACAAATAAAATTCAAAAGAACACTCTCTCATCTTTGAATTGTTTTCTAAAGGGGGTTGGTTTCTTTCCACCATTCCGAGTTTAACACTCTTTAATTACCCGCCAGTTAAACAATACTTTTGTTTTTTTTTTAAGTGTATTGCCATTAAATTGCTTTACTTTTCTGTTAAATGTTGCTATTTGTTATTGTTATTGTAGGGAAAAAAATTTAATTAAAAAATAAAAAGTAATACCCGCGCTTATTTTGTATCACAAAATTGAAGTTCAAGCACCTCTTTAAATGGCAAAAGTAAATACGGAAACAAATTTTTTTTATTGTAAAATATTTAAGATTTTTGAAAAAAAAAATGAAAATTTTGGTACCTTGTAATGTCTTTAGTGTGCAACTCTTGCGCTGACCAACTTCTTCGTCTTCCCTGGCTTTGTTAGAACTTGGTCAGTATAGAGACTGCATTTACCTGTGGCATCACAACGGGTCGCTATGCATGCTCAAGTGAGCTTTTGGATATCAGAAGCTACCACTACGACCTAACCTAACTTAATTCCTTTAGTACTTTTAG
>QOCX01000072.1:268023-280332 GCA_005959815.1 Sarcophaga bullata
GTGTCATATCTGTTGTACACTTGCTGGAGATCATTTGTCTTCATTTTTTTTTTTTTTTTGATTCGTTTCGTTCTATGAAAATGCGTTCATATTTCACTTCCTTCTTATCTCATATTTCAGCGACATGTTGTAGCATTTGGCTTCCAATAAAAAAAAAGAAAAGAAAAAACAATCTCTTGCAGGCTTATTTATGTGGAATTCCAAGTAACCCTGAATTATCAAAGAGCACAATTGCATTGAAATTCTTGAGATAATGCAATAGAAACTAGGCTTAGAGACATTCTTGTTGTCTGTTTTTGGAATTTTTGGAATTTTTTTTTTCAAAACAATTTTCAATATTGTACTCGTATACGTACGTAGTGGGGAAATAATTGAAAAAATAGGCGTGGAAATGTTGTCATTATCTTGAGATTTTTGTTGAAAATTAATGAAAATAAAAAGAAGAAAAAAGAGTGGCAAAGGTTCATGTCTTAGCTTAAAATGAAAGGAGAAAATAAAAAATATTTTCAATACTTCAAATTAGCTGGCATCTTCTGATCATGCTCCTTGATATCGGCATGTGCCTGTTAATATGGGAAATGCCAGTCAAAGTACAGGCATCCTAATTAGATTTGAATAAGTTGGTAATAATGACTCTGCGTTCTCTTTACCAATGTCATTGATATACTCGGGGATCAACCCTACATGTACACTTTATACGCTTGGCACTATGGCATCAAGTTGCAGAAGTGATAGTGATCAAAGATAGAGTAAAGGTGCTACGATTGTGTGTCAACTAGCAGTTGTTCATATCGGCATGTCTCTTCTAAGAGTCTTTTATTCCACTTGTCAAAATAAATAGAACCCTTCCGCTAAGAACCGTTCTATAAAGCAAGTATAGAACTATCCCTGCCAAAGCTCTATTACCTGAAGAATATTGACTACCAACATCAAAACCAATAAGTTTTCATAAAAACCTTGGTAGTAGCTAATCGCCCTCTCTCCAATTATAGATTAACTCATTAGCTTAGCTCACCCATGGAGGCAAGAACTACGGAAACTGTTTTACCTGTCACCACTCTAAATATTTAACTCTAAATGAATCCAAACGTGGAGAACGAGTCTCTATTCGTAGCAGTGCTCGGTGTTATTACCAATATATTAAAAACCTCCCTTAAACCTTGTGACCTCGATGTCTAACAGCCCTACAGTAGCAGATCAAAATTCATGATGATTTGTTTTGTACACCGAAAAACGTGATTTAATAAGCAAAAATATCACGTCCGAGATCAAATCTGTAAACTTGATATACTGGTTTTGAGTTGAAATTTTGTTACCTGGGCAGCCTTATCCCACCAGAAAGCAGAGTTGAATGGTCAAAGCGGATCAAGCTGTTGGTCAATAACTTAATTACATAATTAGTTCTTACAACCCTTAACTAGGATTACGACCTAGTTTCTCACATCACCCATGTGGTGTGTGTTACATGAGCAGAGGTACCTACAGTTCAAAGCCTATTTCGAACGACAGATTTCTTGAAACTTTTCATAGCAATTTTTTTAACTTTCAGAATTTTTGACAAAAATCTCCTAAGACTTGGGCGATGGCTCATGGTCATTACAACTTACGGCAATAGTCAACATATCACAAAAATTGTTGCAAAACTCGTGCTTAAAATTCCTAGAACTCTTTTCGTTTCTATTCTTAAAGATCTACACTAGAAAAGTTCATTAATTAAAATTATTTTCAAAATTGAAACTTTAATTAAATAATTTAAATATTTAGTAATTAACATTTGTTTTATTTTCATATCTTTACAGGTAAATATTGCTTTAAACAGATGAAAAACTTTTACAGGTAAAAACTGCAATTTATTGATAAAGATTTATAATTTTCATACATATGGGACAAATGACGTCACAGGAATTGCATTACTATCGGCTAATAGTTTTGTGTAGCTGTACTTTTAACGGTAATGTAAACATGTTATTAAACAGACTGAATAGTTCAATATACAGTATTTTCAATACAATATGTTTCAACGAATTAACAAACTATTTTAACTACAGAGTTGCTATGACACATAATACACTCGTTATTTCGAAATTATATCAGGGCACTAGTATTGTTATGATACATAGATTCATACATAATTGGTCATTACAACTCTTCAGTCAGAACCTGGTTTCTCAGACCACTTATATTGTGTGTTTGTTAATTGTATACAAGAATGGCGGGACCTACAGTTTCGCACTGTACTTATGTCGTGCGGCGGAATCTGCAGTTTAAAGTCGCCTCAGAACGTCAGATTTTTTTGTGAAACTTTTCATGGCAATTTTTATATTCTCCCAGAGTTTTTGCCAGAAATCTGTTGAGAAAAACACGCCGAAAAATATTGCTTTCATATTTAGTTTTGTTGGAGATGTTTGACCTGAGATTTGAAACGGTCCCTCACCTCTAATTAACCAACACAGTGCCTATTAGACTATGACGACTTTACTCACACGATAGCAATTCTAAATAAATCTTCTGAGGTCAACTCGACAATAGAAATTCATATTCACTGTTTCATAGTGTCTTTGTTAATTATTAAACTGATTGCGCTTCATCCTAATTACGCTCAAACTATTTCAAATTTCTGATGAACAAGTCGCCGTAGTCTAGTAGGTAGTGTGTTGGCTTATTAGACGAAAGGTCAGGGTTTGAATTCCCGGTCAGACATCAAAAATGAAATATGAAAAATATATTTCTTCGGCGGCTTTCTCTCAGCAGATTCATGGCAAACACTGTGAGAGTAAATAAAATTAGCATGAAAAGCTTCTCAAAAATCTATCGTTCGGAGTCGACTTTAAACTGTGTGGGGCCCGCCACTTATGTATAAAAATAACACACATAACATAAGTGGTGGAAGGCTAGGTTATGCCGTAATAATCCTGACTGAAGGGGTGTAATGGCCAATTATGTATGTTATGTATGTAGGATGAACAAATAAAAGTCCCCACATGTTAATCGGCGCTTTTAAGGTTCATCTTGTTTGATTTTTATAAGTGTCCTTGCAAGTAAGAGATGCCGATTTAAAGAATCGCAAATAATTGCTTAAAAGTACAAAAACTCGGCAACCCTTTTAAGGGAGAAATTACGTCATCCAATAGATAGTTATGTTGTAAACTTAGGTGCTATCATTTTTAATTGATACAGCTTTTAATGGATGAAAAATTTTGTTTGTAATTTTATTGCATTATCATAGTTCCGTGTTTTTTTTTAAGGAAAAATCAAAAACCCCGCTTCAAAAGGTCGCAAGGTTACATGTTACAATATTCTTTAATTTTGTTCTGGTGTATGATTTAATAATTTTTATTTATTCTAAAACAATTATAATCAAACAATTTTGGCAATTAAATAATTAAACTTGTTTATATTTTTTGTTATGCCAACAATCAAACAACCTTTCGCCATTAACATTTCAACAACAGTGTAATTAATGACACATGACTACAGATTTTTATCACGCACTGTACCCAACAATCATACATAAAATTGAACACAAGCAATTACGTTCTATTTTTTTTTTTTAAATTTTATTTTTTTTAAATTACATGACACGCATGCGTTGTTTCTTTCGAAAACAAAACTGCCTGTCTGTCTGTCTATCTGTCATAAATTTGACAGATGAAATGTCATTTACACACAAAATTCCTCATGTAAATAATATACGGTAAATTAATTAAATTCTTTCGAACAACATTAAAATGTTAAGGGGGTCTTGAAAAATAACTGTGATAATTATTATTGAATTTTATTACAAGAAAAAAAACGTATTGTAAAGCGTTGTAATAAAAAAATAGAAGGGGGGTGCGTGCATTGCATTGGCCTGCATGTAAACGTTGACACTTGTATTCTCAGACTACTTACTTACTTACCTTCTCGCTCACTTTATCTACATCCAACAGTGTGTTCAATTTCTGACATTCATTACTCACTCTGTCACTCACTCATTCACTCACTTATATACACCAGTAGTCATATGGGAATTTATGGGAATTTTTTTTTTGATGTTTCAACACGCACTGTCCTATATGTAGAGCACTGAAGAATGAACATTATTAAGGAATTGGGTCAGGTTGATGAAAGTTTTGTAATAAAAAAGAAGAAACAATTTCTTGTCTATACGGTACACATATTATATGTTCACGGAAAATTAAAGAAAAAAATTATAGCCAGTGTTGTTAAGTTTTTTTTTTAATAAAAAACAGCTAAAATATGTGGGAAAAATATTTTTTCAAGGAACATTTCTGTTTTCTTCTTTAAGACACAATACTTAAAAAAAATTTAAGGCTCTGAGTCCATCCTTGAGCCTTAACTTGAAAAAATTAAAGGCGTGTTCAGAAAAAGGGCGTTTCTTTAGACTCGAACCTTGTTCCATAGCTAGAATTTTTAAATCATGTGCAGCTAACTTCACTATTTATTTACATTTCTGGACGAAATACTAGAATCGTTCTAGTAGCAAGCGGTACAACACATTCCTTCAGTTACAGGTTAAAAAAAGTTAGTAACCCTAGTTTTTCCAAAGTCATTCATCATCCATCTATCTAGTGGCAGAAAATGGCTTTCCTTTTGTTACGACAGGTAAAATAGGTCAGTAGCCCTAGTTTTTCCAAAGTAATCCAAATAATAGCCCGCATTCCTCTGCTACGAAACTAACCTTTTAATTCATATTCTGCTAATAGACTGCTCAAGTCAAGTATAGATTCCTAATAAGTGTAAGCCTGTCAAAGATAACGTGACAATAGGTTAGGTTAGGGGACATGTACTTGTCAAATGAGACAAGTACAGTAACCGGAGGTCCAGTTGACCCCTTGTGCAACGTTCTAAAGACATCAACAGTTACTAACCTTGTTATGCATCATTACCACAATCAAGATCGCAACATAAAGAATGGATCTTTCCGATAGAAAAAAATTCATATTCGCACCATCATATCACTTTCGGTATTGAGGGCTATTTGCCGTTCATCTATTCTAATTACACTCAAGATATTTAAAATTTCTGATGAACGTATAAAAGAGGCAACAGCCGAAGAAATATTTTTCATATTTTGATTTGCTGGAGATGTTTGACGTGGAGTTTGAACTGTGGCCTTACATCTAATAAGCCAACACACACTAGCTACTAGACTACGGCGACTTTCTATTCACCCCTTCCTATTATCTCTGCTAATTTTTAAGCCGAGTACGCTTCATCTATCCTAATTACGCTCAAGCAAATTAAAATTTCTGGTGAAATGCATAAGTTCATACAGGTGAACACTTTCCCATTCCCCAAGAATGCAAGCCAATGACTGAGACTGTGAGTAATCCTCCTCCTTTTATTATTGATTGCAACTTCTGGAAATCAATGCAACTTCTATACAACATTGCAACTTCTAGAATCAGGCGTATTAGGTGGTGTGATTACAGGTCAATGCAAGTAATATGTGGTGATTATAACAGAAACAATATCTCGCTTGAAATTTGTCAATTGAGCAGTCTTATTCCACCAGAATATAGAACTGTTGAAGACGAAAATGAAAATGAAAGCAGCTTTTGATCAAGTACAAAGTATGTTAGTCAACAGCTTTATCCAAGGCAACGAAATTACAAATTTTTAAACGAATTTGAATCTGTTTTATTTGGGTTTGCGAAAATATGCTGAAGACGTTGTCTCGAATTCACTATTAATTCTAAGCGAACTCAATTTTAACTTTAAGCGGGAATAGTGGAACATCGATCGTCTGCATCTCAAATTTTTTCAACAACTTTTCATGGCAGTTTTATTTTTTGCCAGAAAACTGCTGAGAACCAGTAGCCGTCAGAAATATTTTTTCAGATTGCGTGGTTGGAGATGTCTGATAGAAGGTTTAACTCGTGGCCACATGTCTAATGAGCAAGCATACTATCTGCTAGACTTGTAGGCGACTACAAAATTACTTACCTATCGTATATCCTTATCCATTGAATAGTTTAATAGGACATGTATTTTACATCTGATTTGTCACATGTAACACAGCAAAATATTTCTACCTCAGGTCACACGGTTTACAGATTTTTTTCGATAACGTTTGTTATCAAATCTTTGGAAAAATTCTAAGTGAAAGTGACACTGATTATCCGTCACCTAAGATTAATGCAGTTGTACAACTCGAACTCTGTGTTTGATTTCGTTGTACGTATACGTTTGTCATATGTATTCTCGTCTGTTTAAATATAATTTCTCATGTAATTATATGACTAGGGCTTCTATGTATCTTTTGGTTACCTTTCTCTCATCATGTCAAACATACCGAATAACATATGGTTTTTTTTTTCGAAATGTATAAGTCATATGTAAAATACATGTCATATAATTAATAAAAAAAAAAACCTTACAAAATATGAAAATAAAAACAGAAAACAGAAAACAGAAAACAAAAACTGTGTCAAAATTATTTGTTTGTTTGCGGCTGCTGTCTTACAATATTTTTTGTTGTTGGTATGTAAGTATTACGGAATTCACCTTGAATAGATAAGAATTAGAAAAAAAAACAAAAAATTTCATTTTTCATTTCATTTTCTTTGGTAACGTGCGTCAACTGATTACAATGACTCACCTCAACTAGAAAACATGCGTGTATTTTTTATAAAAACAATAAAAAAAAATTGTGAAAAATATGAATGTTTTAATAGAGAACATTATCTCGTCGTTTTTTTTTCTGAAATCTCTTAATATTTTTTCCATTTGAGATAATCTAACGAATTGATAATAATTTTAACACTCACATTCAGCTATGACAACACTGCTCTTGTTTATTTGTTTGAAAATGAAAATAAAAATAAAATAAATTCAATTCAATTCAATAGAATACGAAATAAATTATTTCCTAAATAAACAAACGTTGCCGCTGATGCTTAATCCATAAATTTTCTTCATTTCGGCACTTTTTTTTTTCACCACACTGTTCCGTCATTTCGATCGGCATTACGCCAGCAAAGATCACTTTTAAAAATACCTCCTCCTCGCCCCCTTCTCATACAGCATTTGCAAATTTGTTGGAAGGCATCGGAAAACATTTCAATAAAAATGCCAAATGTTAACTTTAGTAGATTGGCTGCCATGGGGATATACCCCCCACCCATGTATTTTGCTTGTTTAAACTTTTAAATGTAAAATGTTTGATAAAGAAAAAAAATTCTATTTTTATTGTCTACAACATTTAGAAGAATTATTTACTATTTTCACCTTCAATATCAACAATATTGTCAACAAAAACAACAACAAATAATTCTTTTAAGTTCTAAGATCAAAAAAAAAAAAGAAAAAAAAAAAGTGAAATGCTTTACAAGTTTTCTTTTCTTAGCAGGGAGGTCAAATTAGAGGCACCGTTGTTATGTTTTTATTTTGTTTTTCCATAATAAATCATAACGGTTTTTAAACCATTTTTGTTTCTTTCTTCTTTGAATCAAGGCTGCTGCCCGTATCAAATTTTAAGTTTTAACTGACACGGACAGCCTTCAGCGCGCCGCTTCTCTTAAACCAGCTTTCTAAGACAGGTATAGCTTGGACGTGTCCATTCTCAAATGTCGGGTTATAATCTTCATAATTGGAACTCAACTTTTGTGATCGCCCTTCGATTTTGGTTAAAGTTTAAGCAATTTGTTGCTCAGAACCAAACATGACTAATAAAATTGAGTCAAAAAATACGAGGAATTTGACAAATTCTCCAAGATCACAGCATGTCAAGCTGCGTGATCCCCATAGAACAATTGCTTTTAAGCAGTTTTTGAAAATCTTAGGGTTGGTTTGTCAGGAAATATTGTCAGGAATAATTGTCTCCATAGGTTTGTATTCTTTGAATTCAAATCTTGAATTTGTTGCTTCTCGAATGAGTTTCTCTGTTAGTCTTGTTCTTGTGTATGTTTTTTTGTAAAACCGCATGCATCTTATCCGCATAGTCGTGACCTTAGAAATGACCTTTAACACGACATTTTACGCCATAGCACATCTGAAGTCACTTTCTCCATGAGAACAACGAAAACCCACGTTAAAAAGCATGAATTGTAGTTTATACGTCTACGCTCCATCTTACTTTTTGCCTAGAGATGGCACTGTCCCAAGATCAGTTTGTGTTAAGATTGTGAACTTAATCTTCTAGGCAATTCCATTCTTTTGCTACTCGAAAGATATAATATTTACTATAAGTGCGACAGGAAAATTGTAAGTCTCGGGGTAAGAAAAAATTTCATGCCGAATCCTTTATAGAAATCTTTTCTAAATGAAGTATAATAGGAGATATGACGTCACAACGGGCCGCTATGCATGCGTAAGTGAGCTTTAGTTATCAAAGCTACCACTCTTAACTTAACCTAAGGAGATATGACGTCAACTGACAGAGAAAAAATTTTCAAACGCTAAACCAATTCAAAGCATAACAAGATACAGTCAAATATGCAATGACCTGGCGTGAGTCAGAGATAGGGTGTTGTTATGACGGTCATAAAGGAAAGCAAAACTGTAATTGTAGCATGAGTCGGTCTTATTAAGAGAATAAGAAAAACAGTTTTTTTTTTCACATGAAAGCTAAAGATTTGAAGAAAAAACAGAGTATCGTTATTATCCAGATTTTAACTCCTTCGATTTAGAGGCACATTCCAGTGTCGCTATTTTCTGAATTTTAAATAAAGTTTCTCATCAGTGCGTTGTAAGAGAAGAAATTTCCCAGACTATACAGTCTTTGGCGGTAATATTCATATCAGACTAGCTTTAGTTGGGTAATCCTTGAGAACATCAAGGACCCTAGCTAGGTATGAAATACCATAACGTTCGAGGACTTACAAAACAACATTCACCAAGTTCTAGCTGACGTAGCAACCGAAATGTGAGAAAAATTGGTGAAAATCATGTCAAATATGTAGATTGTCTCCTACAATCAAGCCAGAGGCGGTGATTTAAGTGACACTTCATTTCATACAAAATGACTGGAACCAAGTATTATAATTATCGAACATACCTCGTATATTATATTGATCTAAAAATATAAAACAATGATGATCTAATTGTAATCATTAAAGCTTAATCTGCAATTCTTTTCACCTTCTGCAAGGCATAACCCCGTAATAAATCATCAATCATATGCCAAATGCACTGATAAGGCAGGCGACTGTGAAATTAAGACTGAGACTGAATCCATTGATGGATTGTTCATCTTTTGAAATGAAATAGAATTTTTTTATTTTTAAACTTGATCTATTAAATTATTTATTTATTTTGACATTTGTTTGTTTGCCTCAGGCTTTTTAATTATTTTTTCATTAAAAAAAATTTTTTTTTTTAAATTTTGTTTTGCTTTTAGAAAATCAAAAAAAAAAAAAATGAAAAAAATAAATTTTTTTGTTTTTTTATTAAAATTATTATGCAAAAAAAAAAACAGAAAAAAATTAAAAAAAATAAAAACAAAACAAATAAAAGCCTCCGCTAAAAGGGGGCATGATTTGTTAGTGAAGTGTGATTAGTTTCGTATGTCAATTTAAATTAAAAAACAAAAAAAAAAAAACAAAAAAAAAATATTCTAATGACGCTTTAGGCTATTTTACGCTCTTAAATGAGTGAATAAATGAATAGATTCAACAATGACAATAACAACAACAACAACAACAACAGCAAGTAAAACATCTCAAATGATTAATTTATTCTTCAATAATATTGTTGTTGTTGTTATTTTTTCTCTTAGACATTCTTCATTCAAATGACCTAATTTCAGGCAGGCAAATAGAGTAAGAGAAACCCTCTCCATTGGCATTACTATTAATGCTTCAATACATTGTATTTGTTTTTGTTTTAATGAAAGTAATAAAGCACAGTGGAGGAGTAATGTAAACTTTACTTGCGCTCATTTGATGAAGTTACATCAACTGTTCTTCGTTCATAAGAAATTAATGCCAATAAAAACAAATTTTAATTCATTAAACATTTTGATCTGACATGAACACCCCCCGTATAATGTTGTTGATGATGATGATAATAATGATGATGATCATGGTGATGATGTGTGCAAGAATATTTTCCATCAAACTCATGTTAATTTTTGTTCAGTTGTTTGTATTTTTAATTGGTGGCGCTTAATTAATGATTTGACAAGTTCTTACTGGTGTTAACACAGCCAGTTTTTTATGTTGTCTGTCAAGTCTTTTTCTATTTATTGAATGTCAATAAAAATTAATTTAAAAAAATTTTGTTTTTGCTTTTCAAACGTTAAAATGGAATGCATTTTTTGAAATTTAATAACATCGTTTAAGAATTTTCTTTTTAATAATTTTTTATGAAATTAAACAAGATTTTTAAAAAGTAAATTAAAAAAATCGTTTTTTATTTAAAAAAAAAAAAAAAAATCTACTACTATTATAAGTGCCTTGGCCATATTATTATTAACTATGACTTTCCATGTACCTCGCTAGTGTAAAGCAAGATCCAGTTCTGAATCTCCTCTTGGCTGTCCTTAATGCCAAACTTGATAGCAGATTTCAGGCTAAAATGCTTATCATCTAAGAGAATTCTGTGGAAGTCTCCCTCCTGCTGCTCATTGCTATGCTTGTAGCATGTTTTAGACCGAAGTTCAGATCATTTGAAACACGTAGTTAAATTGATCCTGAATAAGGGACCTCCAATTGCTGGTATTTCTATCTTCTCTGACAGTCAAGAGGTGATCAAATCTCTTAAGGTCTACATTGGTCGGCATTCGTTTAGCATTTCTGCGTCATGCTACTGTATAGTTACAGAAACATTCTGGTTTATTATGGAACTGGTAGAGTTGTTACAGTAAGGCTACTCATATGACAATACGTTCTTTTGACTCTCCATAACGCATTGGTATTTATTGGATACTGAATAGTTCTGAGTTAAAGAAGAAGCCTGCTTTATGGGGCAACTAACAAACTATTTAAACTGCTTCGAAGAGACAACTCTATCTCTCCCTCTCTCTCTAGCTCAGTCTTTCGTGCTCTCTCCCTTTCTCTCTGTGTGCGTGTTTTCACAAATTCATTGTGTAATGGATAGACCTGGAGTGAGACATGGCTTACCAGCTAATGACTTCTGCTGGGATTGTAGATCAGTTAAAGACAGTAATGCGCACTTTAATTGCCAATTTCCATCGTTTGATCGATGCATACTGTTCTCATTTGGCAATAGAAGCTATCATTATTTCACATCAAATCCTAGCTGGATTTATTAAAATTATTTATAAGGCTGGGTTGCCAGTTTAATTCCAAGGGAGTCATTGGTAGAGCTCTGGTGCTAATTGTCGAGACCGCTTAAGTAAGACTAGTTAATTAGTGATACCACATGAAGCCATGAAGTCGTCGTAGTCTAGTAGGTAGTGTCTTGGCTTATTTGACGTGAAGCCACGGTTCAAAACCCAGATCAGACATTTCCAACAACACGATAAATGAAAAAATATTTCTTCAGCTACTGCCTCTCATCAGATTTTCTGGCCAAAACTCTGAGAGTGAATAAAAATTGCCTCCATCTGTCGTTCAGAGTCAACTATGAACTGTGTGGTGCCTGCTACTCATGTATAAAATTAATACATACACAATATAAGTGGTATAAGAAGCTAGGACGTATTCCTGACGAAGGGGGTTGTAATGACTAATTATGTATGTATGTAGGTATATACAGTTCTGTTCAAAAAAATAGATTCACCACAATCTAATCATCGTGTAACGATGACATAGTAACGTTTCAAATTTTTGAAGTGTAACGGGATTATATTCACTAGAGATCAATAAACAAAGTACATCTTTGTATAAGAGATTGAGAGTAGAGAGTAGGTGAATCTATTTTTTTGAACAGGCACTGTACATGCAGCGATGTCTCCTACATATGTTATCACAACGAGTCACCCTGTCTACTCAAGTAACATGCCACTCGTTAATTAGCTTATAATCACGCCCCGAACTGTGTGCGAATTTTTTTCATTCTGTGCTACATGCGTTCTTACAATATAGCACGTATGTATGGCCATACTTCAAGCATCCTGCCGGACAATAATATCTTAGCAAGTAGTCTGGAGTAGCCCAAATATAAATATCTTATGTGTTCAGTTGGACTTTAGCGTTATTAATGGCCGTAGAGTATAGGAGAAGCTATAGTATACCACTTAATGAAGGCAATTTTGTACCAACGGAGTAAAGCATATCCACTACAAGCCTTTTAATGCTAGCCAGTGATACTAGAAAGCTACGTAAGGTAAAGGCATTTTCAATAATTATGAATTCAAAGCGGCATTAAATTAATTTGTATTTAATTTGTTAATTTCTTTTA
>QOCX01000072.1:282048-333974 GCA_005959815.1 Sarcophaga bullata
CGATTATTAATATATACATATATGGAATTGTATCGATTACTAAACTTTATTTATAAAACATGCAGGCAATTTTCTATTACAATTTCGTGGATGCCATCAAATTTGCCATAGAAATTCTTTATTGAAATTAATTTTTTTTACAAAATAAAAAATTGTTTTCGAAGAGAAAACATTTTTTATGCAGTTTCATTTTAAAGAATCTCTATTGAAAATTCGTTAATAATTATAAATTGTTGAAAGAGTATTAATCGATAATTCAAATTTTCTCATAGGAACTTTGTAATATCATAAAATGTCAAACAAATTTAGTTTGATATGTTAATTTTCCAAAGAAAATTTTTCGATAACAATAATTTTTTAAACAATATTTATCGATAACTTAAATTTTTTTTACTAGATTTTTTCGCAATTTTTTGCTAGGCCAAGGTTTTTATAAACATTTTCAGAACAACTTTAACTTTCTGTAGAAAATATTTCAATAACAAAAATTTTTTAAAACACATTTGTCGATAATTATAATTTTTTAAAAGATTTTTTAATCACATAAATTTTCAATTTTCTGCGTTACATTTTTCGATAATAATACTTCTTTTGAAAGAAATTATCGATAACTGTAATTTTACTTAATTTAATTGTTATCGATAACTGTAAATTTATTTTATATAAAGTAAATATTTTTAATATTGATAAGGTCAAGATACCGATAACAATTAATCCATAACTTCCATTAATTTTTATTTCATAAGTCCAATTTTATTTTTAGATAAGAAAAGTCTATCTTAGACTTTTCGATAACTCCAATTGTCAATTGAAATATATGCGAATATTTAAATTTTCCATACACAATTTTTCGATAACTGTATTTAATTAATAATACTATTATTAATTGTATACATACATACATAATTGGTCATTGCAAGCCATCAATCAAAGACCTATACCGGAGTGGCGGGACCTACAGTTTAAAGTATACTCCGAACGACAGATTTTTGAGAATCTTTTCATGGTAATTTTATTTGCTCTCAGAGTTTTAGCCAAAAATCGGCTGAAAGGTATTTCGTTTTGTTGGAGATGTCTGACCACTGAGTTTGAACCGTGACCTTCTAGCAAAATCTTTGAGAGTCATTGTTTGGTATGAGAAACTAGGTTGTAATCTTGACTAAAGGGATGTAATGACATGTTAAGTAATGAGCTATAAAATTACTCAATTGATTTTATACACAAATATTTTCGATAACATTGATTTTTCGATAACTACAATTTCTTAACAATATTGTTAAATAATCTACAATTCAGAATTATTTTTTCTATAATTTTTACATAAATTTTGAGCGCTGAAATTGGCATTACAAAATTTTCTTGGTTTTTTTTAACTTCTCAATAACAGCTCGATATTTCTGTGAATTGCCATACAATATAAGTCGTTTACACATAATATTCTACTTTAATTTTTTTCTTTCCAAGAAATATTCCAAAATCTTTATATGATGGGAATTATTCAAACGAATTTTTCTATGATTTGAATTAATTTTGCACACAAAAAATAATTTTTGATATGTTAATTACACATGCAAATGTCATGTGATTATTTAAAAAATACAAAAAAAAAATTTTTTTTTTCTGTGGAAATCTCATTCTATGTATTCGATTATGTAGAATTTTTAAACAATGTTGTCCACATTGATTTCAGTTGATCGATCTCGACATCAGTATGAAGGAATATTTCTAAGAATTACGTTACATTTTACGTTACATTTAACCTTCAAATCTAGAATTTCTTTGACTTGACAACACCATACGTAATTAACAAATTAAACGAATTGAACAAAATGTTTTGAATTTTTTTTTTACGAATTATTGTGTGAAACAATTTTTAAAAATAAAAACGAAAATCGATAAAAATAACCACGTGTCTGCCAGTATGCGAATGTGCATTCAAATGAATTTTTTTTTGCAATCATTTGCATAGAAAATGATACGATGATGATCATACGAAAAGGAAGGCAAAAAAAAAACGAAACTAGAAAACTAAATAGAGAAGGAAGCCATTTGTCTATAAATTTAAACAAATTGATCTTCAAAATTAATTGCAATTCAATTGAAATAATAAACTTATTAGAGCGAGAGAGAGAGAGAGAGAGAAAGAAAATTTGAGGGTGAAAATTATAAAAAAAAATGGAAATGGAAATTTCATTTGATGGAAATGATCATTTGGCGTGCGTAAAAGTTTATTTTTTTTTTCTTAATTTTGCTCTTGAAAATAAAATTTTTAATTTAAATTTTTGTAGGACAAATAGGGCAAAGATATGCGTACTACAAGTCTTGTTCTTATCAAAACAAACTCATAAAAATTACACACAAACACTAAAAGTTTTATTAAAAGCATACAAATATACGCAGATACGTACATATCACGTAATGATAATGACTTTGACTACAGCAGCGATGCTTAAGTTAGTGAGTTTACGTTGTCAGTTTTATTTTTTCATTAAAGTTTTGCTATTAAAAGGCGTCCACAAGTCGTGAAAAGGTTGTAAAATTTGAGCTTCCAAAAAGTTATCGATACACTCTACCTCATGATACATTTGAGACATCCTCAGCAACTTGTTTGAAACCAATGGTAAATGAGAGAGTTTAATTTATAAATCGATTTATCGATTCTAAATTTATTACTTATAAATGCAATAAATACGATTATAAATCGATTTATCGATTATAAATATAATAAATACGATTATAAATTGAATTATAGGTTATAACTTTATCGATTATAAATCGATTTATCGGTTATCGATTATAAATCGATTTATCGGTTATCGATTATAAATCGATTTATCGGTTATCGATTATAAATCGATTTATTTATTGATTATAAAAAGATTTATTTATCGATTATAAGTCGATTTATTTATCGATTATAAGTCGATTTATTTATCGATTATAAGTCGGTAAATCGATAAATCGATTTATTTATCGATTATAAATCGATTTATCGATTATAAATTTATCGATTATAAATTTATCGATTATAAATCGATTTTTCGATTATAAATTTATCGATTATAAATCGTTTTATCGATTATAAATTTATCGATTATAAATCGATTTATCGATTATAAATGTTATCGATTATAAATTGATTTATTATCGATTATAAAAAGATTAATTTATCGATTATTAATCGATTTATCGATTATAAAGTTTATGGATTATAAAATTTCTCGATTATAAATTGATTTGCCGATATTGATTTTTTATCAACGATAAATGGATTTAATAAATCGAGAAATTTTACGCAAATCGATAACAACAAATAATTCTTGACGAAAAGAAGTCTTCAGTAATATTTCACATTCCCTTACACATTTTATGACTTTTAAACGCTTTTTTTTTAGATTAAGCCTTTACGACAATTTCATTCCATTTGCGTTCTATTTTTTCTGTTCTGTGTGCCTGTTTTTAGGTCTGCGTGTCAAAGTTCAATAATAAAGTTTAAGGTCACTGTATTAAAACTTTAGTTTTTTAATGTTTTCTTGTTATTGTTGTTGTTAGTTTATAGTCGCCTTTATATGTGTATGTATATGCAAATGAAGTATAAAAAAACTTTATGACAGTTTAACATACAATTTCGAATAAAACAGGTTTTCTTAGTGCTTTTGCACTGTGTATAGGAATTTAAGTATACTTTTAAGGCAATTCGAAGCTTATGGTGTAAGAAGTAAAGGAATTTTCTCTAACAAGTTTTTTCGTTAGAAAATAATTGAAATTATTTATAATAATAATAGACAAGTGAGTCAAAAATTTTTCAGGACAAATGACCCTATTAGAGGGAATTTAGAATTACATTCTTGTCCATTTTAAATACAATACAATTTTTTCGATAATTGTTTTCTGAACTAAATTTATCGATAATAATTTTCTATTGAAAATCTTTCGATAACAAATTTTCTATAAAAAATCTTTCGATAACAATTTTCTATAGAAAATCTTTCGATAACAATTTTCTATAGAAAATCTTTTCGATACAATTTTCTATAGAAATCTTTCGATAACAATTTTCTATAGAAAATCTTTCGATAACAATTTCTATAGAAAATCTTTCGATAAACAATTTTCTAAAAAAATCTTTCGATAACAATTTTCTATAGAAATTCGGATAACATAATTTTCTATAATGAAAATCTTTCGATAACAATTTTCTATAGAAATCTTTCGATAACAATTTTCTATAGAAAATCTTTCGATAACAATTTTCTATAGAAATCTTTTCGATAACAATTTTCTATAGAAAATCTTTCGATAACAATTTCTATAGAAATCTTCGATAACAATTTTTCTAAAAAAATCTTTTCGATAACATTTTCTATAGAAATCTTTCGATAACAATTTTCTATAGAAAATCTTTCGATAACAATTTTCTATAGAAAATCTTTCGATAACTATTTTCTATAGAAAAAACTTTCGATAACAATTTTGCGATAACAACTTTATATAGAACTTTTTTTATAACAATTTTCTATAGAACATTTTTCGATAACAATTTGATATAGAACATTTTTCGATAACAATTTTCTATAGAATATTTTTCGATAACAATTTAGAATATATTTCGATAACAATTTACAAAATTTTTGATCACAATGTGCAAAATTTTTTGGTAACTATTTTCTATACAAAAAATTTCGATGACAATTTCTCTATAGAAAATTTTTCGATAAAAATTTCTTCTAGATTGGAAGCAATTGAAGATATACCTATACGCTGGAAATTTGCTAAGAAGTTTGCATGATTAGTTCATTCAATGGCGAACGTACAACAAGCTGACACAGAGGCTTCGATGTATATCCACAACACATGGTATTATCAACCTACTTACAAATAAAAAAAAGTTCGATAACTACAATATTTTATTTGTAATTGTTGGATAACCATATCATGCAGAAAAAATTTCGATAACTGCAATTAGATAAGATAAGCTTATCGATAACTGTACCTCATTTTTTTAGAATAATTTTTTTCAGTTATTCATGTTGCAATTCTTAAAAAAAAATGATGAAATGATGTACAATTAAAGACAAATTATCGATAACTACAATTTTCAACATGATACGCTAATTCTCGAATATAAAAAGAAGAAATAATCAAAAACCACGACACGCTAATTCTATCAATTGAAGCTTTAATCAATATTGACAAACTTTTTAGCACAGCATGTATGAAATTCAATTGATTTGCTGCCATCACTCATCAAAATTGGTGAATGGTGGTGAGTGATGTTGACCCAAATTCCGGATAGATGTCACACAAACAAAGTTTTCTTATTTTTTTTTATTTTTTCAAATGATTGTCTTGAATTTCTTGCAATTTCCAAAGAAGATAAAAGCAAATGATAGAGAAAATATATTTGTTTTCTAATTACGTTGATGATGTTACAGATGTTTTGAAAGAAAAAAAAACGTAGAAAATAATTGAAAACGAAAGTTTTGTTTTTCAAGGTTATTAAACGGTTACACAAATAAATTATGATTGATGGTGATGATGATGATGCCACTGTTACTCAATTAGAAAATTTTCTATTCGGCAAATAATGAAAACAAAATTTGTGATCGGAGAATAAATAAAAATCAATTAAAAATCGATAACAACAACAACTTGCCTATCTCTTTCGTTTGTTGTTTGTAATAATTGTTAAATAATAATTTTAATGTTTTTTTATCGTTAAACATATCAAAATATTGTTCAATAACTCATGATAATGATTTTTTAATTGTAATAGAAAAATTGACAATTAAATTCGGGGCAAATAAATTGAACAACAAACAAATGAAATTGAAATAAAGTTGTTAAACACAATTACAACCCAATATCCTATCCTACCCTATCCTATTCCATTCAAGGTTCTTTTCTTTATTAATTTAACAATTTTTCTAACGATTTCCTAACCGAAAATCAATAAATCAAATGACAATGGACCCCCTTTCCATTACTGTATTTGGAAAATAAAATAAAATTGAAATTGAAATTGAAATTTAATGTGGCCCATTATAAAGCCATTTAAAATTGAATCGAATTAATTATTAAATTGACTGACAAGAATTTCTATTCAAAATTTCATTACAAGGTTATCCGTTACACAATCTGTCATTGAATTGACGAAGAGGGTTAATTATTAGATTTTTAAACCATTTTTCTGTTCAGAACACAAGTTTCTATCAAACAACGCGGAAGAAAAATATCGATTAATTTCTTAAATATTTTCTTTTATTTGGTTTTTTCATTATCCTGTACATCTAATTAATATATTCATTATTTAACAGAGAGTGATGCTTTTAAGAGTGACATCGGACATATCACATATACATTGGGTTAATGTTCGATAAACATATCATCAACGACATACACAGTGGCTCTGGCATGCTACAATAATTATTTTTAAATTTCCTACACTTCCTTATAATCGATACTGTTATAGTTTCCTTCAGAGTCGATATCGATTCACATTCTGTTGTAGGTTGCCATACAAATATTCTATGAAAGTGTTTGAAGAATACAATATGGAGTCAATATCTCCTTTATACATTCATTTGAAATCGATATCTGAAATATTTCCTTTAGAATAGTTATCGATAAATGTACTTTACAGTCAGTATTGAAAATGTTTCCATATTTCGATATAAATTTAGTGGACGACTTTTGCCATGTAATTTTATAATGAGTTTGATATCGATAAGTGTTCTAAAGAACCCATACATTTTCGTTAAAAATACCTTTCCTTTAAAAATAAATTTCTTTTACCTACTTAGAATTGCTGGCGTGATAATTGCATTTAGAATCGATATCAGTACATTTTCTATTCAATCAATTGCAATAAATATTCTATGCAATGATTTGTGATATAAATTTCTTAGAGAATAGTTATCGATAATATTTTTAAAAAATCGAGAAGTAAATTTGTTATCGGATCGCTATGAATAAATTTTTTAAATTAAATTTTAAATTGCTATCGATAAATTCTCTATAGAATCGATGCCTAAATATATTTCAGTGAAATCGAATGCGATTTATTTTCAAGCGATACATTTTCTTTATTATCGATGTCCAATAAATTTTTATAAGACTTATATCGAGATATATTTTTTATATAATCGATACCAATAAGATTTAGAAAAATTAATATCGAACAATTTTCTGCAGAATAGATGTCGAAATAAGTTCTCAGGATATCGATAACGATAAATTTGGAAGAATTAATGGTAAATATTTTACAGAATTGAATGCGAAATAGTATTTACGAGGATAGCTACCTGAACACTGTTATAACACAATATCATTGTTATCGATAAATTTACTATAAGTACCGACGTCGAAAAGAATTTTTAGTTAAATCAATCGCAATTATTTTTATTACAGAGTCGGTACCGATGAATTTTCAATAAAATTTATATCGATAAATTTTCAATAAAATTTCTATCGATGAAATGTTTATTAAATTTTATATCGATTAATTTTCATTAAAATTATATCGAAAAATTTTCTGTAAAAAATAAATAAATAAATTTTCAATAAAATTTTATTCGATAAAATTTCTAAAAAAGTATATCGATAAATTTTCTAAGACATCTATAATGACATTTTTTACGGGACATAGCATATTTTTTATATAATCGATAAATTTTCTTCAAATTTAATATCGATAAATTTTTTATATATCGATATTGAGTCGATAAATTTTTTATAGAATCGATATCGACATATTATCCATTAAATTGATACCTATAATATTTTTTGAAGAATCAATATCGTTTATATCGATTGGGATCTAAAATCAAACCGACAACCACAAATAAATCGATAACAAAATCGATATCGATAAATTTTCGATATACAAAAATATTTTATAGAAGCACTTTGCATAAATTTTGTATAGAACCGATACCAAAAACATTTTTGAAATCGATAAACATGAACTTTCTCTAGCAAGCATGAAGAAAAAAAACGTTGGAGCAGTGTAACTATCAGTAATTGAAATATGAAAGAAAAGAAATATTTGGCTTTTATTTAATATTTCTTCATTTCGACCCATTGTGCATTAAGCTATCCATTTCATACTGATTTAAACACATGCAGTAGCAGTGTAATCGCACGTTTTGTTTGTTTTTTCAATTAATATTTCGGTTCCGGCAACTGTTTATTCGATACATACATACAACGGCAGCCGAAAACCATTCAAAAACTGACAAATGCGTGTAGATGTGTGTATAATTTTACAATTAATTGTCAAATGATCTTGTCGACAATCATTCATCCGAACATTCATTCGTTCATTCATTAAGTCATCATCAGGCATATGAAATAAGAAAGGGGGAATGTAGCTTTAGAATGAAATGAGTGATGAGCCATGTAGGGAAAGTGTTTTCATATTTCCCCGCGGTTTTTTTTTTATTTTTAATTTCAATTTTTTATTTACGATATAATAGAAATACACAGGCTGTCTTAATCAAAAATTCAATTCAATGATCAATTCATTTATTCATGCTATGTGTGTACACTGCTATGTACACTTGGGTCCCTTCCCTTACAGGACAGGTTAAATATTTCTTGATATTCTTTATTTCGTGTCATTTTCATTGTAATTCTTCTGTTTTTTTTAAGAATCTGTTGACATTTGTTTGAATGATTAGATCCTCTGCACAGCTGAGAAAGTGTGTATCGCTAGTGTGTGCATATCTAAAGAGTTATGACAGTGAAGAGTCTTTCTTTAAAGCATCGTCAATGAATTTGAAATTTTTCTTGCCACTGAGTAACAAAATCAGTTTTATCGTGTATAGCATAACGTCCGGTACACAGTTTCGCATACGGTTTCAATAGAATTCGCTGTGTTGTCATACGTAAGAGGGTAGTCAGAGCGGAGATAGGCGAAAACTCCTATTTTGTTTGTGACGATAAGATAACTTTTTTGTGAAAAATTTTTTAAACAAATTTGCGTAATTTCAACGTTACGTTTAAACGTTACGCATATTTATCTGCATTAATTACGTTTATGAAAGAAATAAAAGATATTCACAGATTAAATCATTGTGTACACAGAAGTGTGTGTGTATGTGTTATAAGCAAATATTTTTCAAACAATTTTTCTGGTAAAAAAAAACCGATTTTAATAGCATATCAGTGTCATATTATTTGGCATTAAAGCGTTCATTTATTTTTAATTTGCACACACATATGCACACAGACAATATGTTTGTTGATCTTGAAATTCTTTTTAAAAAAGATTTTTATTTTTAATCTAGAAAAATTTAAACAAAAAAAAAAACAAAAAAAATTTAAAAATATCATATCAAATCATCCACAGTGCCAACAAATTTTTAGGTTTTTATAGGATATACACTCGCCCAGAAACGCAAAATAACAATTGCCCACAGAAATACTAAAAAATAAATTAAAAAAAAAAAAAAAAAATTTGAAATCAAAACCTATGAAATCAAAAAAAAACTATTTTTTCTTTTTTCCTCCCCTTATTTGTTTATAAAAATTATTAACAATTAATTCGCTTTAATTAGTTCAAAAAAAAATAAAAAATTAACGATTTGTTATATATGAAGAGGCGTATGCCCCTTTAAAAAAATTAATCATTTTCAAATGAAAAACTATTTTCAAAATCAACACAAGGTATACGGTCCTTGAATTTATTTTTCGTTTGAAGGCTACTTTGTTGTAGACAACTGGGTCCGTATTGTCTGATTGACCTTCACCTACCATATGGATTTGTTTGTTTTTTTTTTGTTTCTTTCTACGCGGGTAATAAGTAAAACAATGACTAAGCCACACAGTTAACTAGGCTAATGGAACATTATTTTGCAGTTTATCGATAAAACACATAAAAAATCGATTGAATATGCATGTAAGCATGTTGTTCGCTGTTCCTGTGTAAATAGGAACCTAATCAAGTTCTTTTATGTTTTGAAACACATTTTAAAGCAACTGATAATGATCAGAGACTACTTGGAAAATCTGGCTGACAGTACTATTATAATTATAAGGTCATGTTAAGTTCAGGCTTTATTTCCAGTGATCCTGCTGCAGTGAGAGATAATTTCAAGGAACCTCAGATACTGCAATTACAAACATTATGCTTAGAGGGTTTATTCTCATTATGCTCAAGTCGCTAAATGTTCCGTTTAGGTTTAATGGTACGGAGTTTCCCCGAAATATAACCTAATAAAGCATAGCGAAAGGTCAATACTGTTTAGGTATGGATTCGATGAGAAAATTCAAACTCAAACGAGAAACTAATCTTTCTCTATTCGTTGCTTTGAGGCAGGACACATGGGGTATGTATGTGTTGTATTGCAGCATTAGTCTCTCGACATTAGCTTTCACTTCATACCTCGGGATGAATAAAATTCGAATCTTCAAATCTGCTGGTAATTCGGAATACTTTAGCAATTTCGTTTCCCCATAAACTATTGAAACATTTTGTATGTGAAGTTTGTGTATGAGAAAGCTCAATAGGCTGTAAAAAATTCCTTTTTTTAGGAACTCCAACCGAAAACATGATGAAAAGATCCAACACTTCGAAGTATATTTCGATCAAACCCAGAAAAAAAGAAAGAGAGTTCACAGAAGTAGAGTACACAGAAAGCCCTTAGAAATTAATGCACCTTATAGGAAGGAAGTCGTAAGCAGTCGGACTACAAAATAAACGTATGTGTGGACACAGGAAAGATAGGCCAAAGGCACTAGAAGCTCAGAAAATAGACCTTTTTTCGCGTGATATATATGTGGAACTTTCAACCATTAAATCACATCGGCAGTCTGAGGGCGATGTCCTCTCAGAACCACCAATTAATTATTACGTTAGAACCGCTATACTGAGAGGTCATGTTTGTCAAATTTCAAATGTCTTCGCACGTTTATCATCTTCCTTAAGCGACAGCCTGATCAGCTGTCATGTTGTTGTAGTTCAAGTTGCTACAGCACTTTGTATTCTCTCTCGAAAATGTAGAGTCCGCGCAAAATT
This sequence comes from Sarcophaga bullata, assembly GCA_005959815.1. Lineage (NCBI taxonomy): Eukaryota > Metazoa > Arthropoda > Insecta > Diptera > Sarcophagidae > Sarcophaga > Sarcophaga bullata. Next base: position 293,069 of record QOCX01000072.1, read on the forward strand.
CGTCCGGCAAGCATTTGATTGGCATTCGAATTTTTATTCGATTATCAAGGTCCGGTAATTAGATTTCTAACGGTTGGCCAGCAGCCAAAAATCGTCTGACAAACTTTTGATCGGCATTCGACTTTTTACTCGTTTGTCAAGGTTCAGTAATTAGATTTTAACGGTTGGCTAGGAGCCAAAGACTTTGTCTTATGCATGGCGCTCTTCGGTGAATCTATCGAACTGTCGAAAGTTAACGAATTCCCTGTTTTTAAATTCATCAGGGTAGTTTGGCAAGTAGTGTGACGCGTGTGATTAGGGAGAAACTATGTAAGGCAAGAATCTATTTTACCTACATTATGATACAAGGTATGGCATACAAGGTATGGCAGTATATGTCCACCTAATGCCTAACTCTTACCTTTGTTGGCATTCTCTAACGCTTTTGAGTGCCTTTGTGAATCTGTGTTATCTGCCACATACAATGTATTTTTGCTCATAATGCCCATAATGATGCTGTGTAGTCAATAATAATAATGGAGTCCACAACCATTGACAAAAGCCGTCTTTAGTGACTATACTACTTCATAGGATATTCAAGTTTTTAAGGCCTACGTTGGATCATAAGAGACAGATCTGTTTGGTTCACTTTGACAAGCGGGATTTGACACTACATGTCGGAGTTATTATGTTTATGAGTCAGAACAATGCAATAATATTTGGCACATCGTTCATGTCATGTCATATCATGTGAGAAGCTACGTTGTTATTGTGACTAAAGGGTTGTAATGACCAATTAAGTAAGTAAGTCTTTACCAAATGAATATGAAATGACAAAGAACAATTTTGTACGTAGAAAAAAGTCAGAATATTTATCGATATCCAGTATCCAGGTAGTGTGTTGGCTTATTAGACGCAAGCCCAAGTCCCAGGTCAAATATCAAAACGGAAATGAAAAAATATTTATTCGGCGACTTTCTCTCAGAGCTGATTTGTGGAAACAGCTTTGGGATTCTCAGGAAAAGTTTATCAAAAAATCTGTCGTTCATAGTTGACTTTAAACTGTAGGTAGCGTCAATCATATACAAAATTTAGATGCAAACAATATGGGTAGCTTTAGAAGCTAGGTTGCAATCCTGACTACAGGGTTGTAATGATCAATTAAGTTAGTAAGCCTTACAGTTAAATAGAGAGTAAAAAGATCAGATAAGAAGAATTTCTTACATCGGAAAAAGCGGTGTCTACTTAAGTTTTCATAAATATTGGGCATTGGTTGGGTGTGTAAGACAAAATTGCTTAACCTATGACCTGGGAAAGAAGTTTGGATAAAGAAATTACTGTGGCATAGGAAACTTCATGGAATACATTTTGCTTGTTTGTATAAGCAATTTTGGTGGAAATTTTATGTTGGAGAGGATAAACTAATACTTGAATTACGAAGTATGTGAGAGTTACAGGCTGTCTCATGTAAACAAACTATTGAATATTTTAGCCTATCTTTCAAGAGAAAATTTTTAACATTTTTCCGTTGCTGTATGACATGCCATATGTTTGTGTCAGCAGAGTAATTAATCGAAACATGGATTATAAGCTTAATAGGGAGGCATAATTTCTATTTAAATGAAATAAATAAAGGCAAATGAATGTTTTAGAATTCCTTTTTAAATAAAAATGAAAACCAAAAGGGGTGAGGGGGATTATATTTTTGCCATTAATTATGGCCTGGTAACATACACAACATACGACATACGACATACGAGACATAAATACGAAGAAATCACAGTGAAACTGTAATAAATTTTAGATAATGACATCAGATTTGAGACAACAAACCAAACAGATTTGTGACAACAAAACCTCTGTAAATCTTAACACAACAGCAGCAATTGCAACAACAAGATTTATCATGATTAAAATATAATGACAACCAAGTGAACAAGATACAAGATAACTGGTACTGGTACTAGTACTTGTACGAGTACCAGTACGAGTATGAGTACATGATCTGGAGATTAAAATATTTTTGCCTTGAAGAAAGAACAAAAAAGGAAATAATTTTTTAATTTAAATTTTTTTGTTTATCTCTAGCCAAAGTGTGAAATTGTTAAGAAACCATAATTAAAAGGCAATTATGGCAGTTAAAAGATTATGATTTTAAAATAATTTACAAACTTTTGAAGGAAATAAGAAAAAAACGTGGAATTTTTTGAAAAAAATTTAAAAAATATTTCGAAATTAATTTTTTTGTTTTAATTTTTGTTCTCTTTTTAGATTGTGTGGCCTATTTCAACAGAAATCAACTGCAGTGAAAAAGTCAACGACCAAGCTAGGCTTTAAAACACTTATTTAAGGCTTTTGAAAAAAGTTTCTTTTTATGGCCGCTGATGCATAATTTCATTTCAATTTAAAAAAAAGACGTAAAAATTTCGTAAAAAAAAAACGATAAAATTTTTATTACAAAAACATGAAACTGCAAATGTTTTAAAGGCAAATCAAATCAAAAAAAAAAAGAAAAAGTTAAGCAAAGAAAGCCTATGCATCATTATTAAGTGTTGCACAGTATTCCAGAACAATAAACAAAAGCAAAAGGGGCCAGCCAGGCCATAAATGAAATGCTAAAATTGAATGCAAGAGTTTAAAGTTTAAAAGCATAAGAAAATAAACAATAAAAACGAAAAATAATAAAAAAAGAAAATTTTCAAATTCTTTTTAAAAGAAAAATCAACTCAATGTTGCAATAATTTTTGAAAGAAGAAAAAAAAATTTTTTTAATTATATCAAGTGCTTCTTTTTTACAAAAAGAAAATTAATTGTGCAACATTTTTCTTCTTCTTATTTTAAAAATTCAAGTGTTTTTTGTTTTCTACAAAAAAATTCTTAAATTATTGTGTAATTTTTTTTTTGGTTTAATTTTCTCTATTTCTAGTGTTTCTAAAACAAAAATAAATGATTTCCACGTAATAATTTTTTTTATATACAAAAAGAAAATATCGTGTATTTAATTTCAAATATTAGAAGATTTTTATTTGATTTTGTTTTTTAAAAAAATAAATTTTTTTTGCAAAAAAAAGTGATACAAAAAGGCATTAAAAATTAAAGGCAACAGGTTGTATACATTTGGCACCATGGAGGGAGGTTATGTCAATGAAGGTGAGTCTGTTTTTAAATACTTTTTTTTTTAATCAAATAATTGTTTTTATTTTTTTTTTTATTTATAGTTTGCAAAAAAAAAAAAAAAAAAAAAAAGTCTCATCTTTCACATCACTTTTGTTGCCAATTATAGTCCTTCTTTGCATTCACTCACGTCATTTTTTCAAATAAAAAAATCAAAATTCAATTTCTTAAAAATAGACCCTCAAAAAATCATTAATTGTTGTTGTTTTTATAGAGATTTTATTTTTCACATATTTTTTATGCGAAAAATGATCCATGCGATGCATAGTGTTAAACAAATAAGTACTGCCCACGAAAAAATTTTTGCTATACAGTTTTCTCTATAAATTATTTCGTTCTTTATTTAAATTTAAAAAAAAATTTCAAACTATTATTCATAAAAAAGTATTGAATGGTTCCAGAACAAGTTCCAAAAAATTTTTTTTTTCATTTTTTTTATGTGGAAAATTTTCTCATTGGGACCTAAACTGTATTACCATGTTATTGTCAAGTCTTCAATTCCTATCAAACTCTTTATAATATTTGGCAGATATTTTAGGGCAAAGTTCTTGCAATTTGATGGATTGCCTTATCTGGCTACATAAACTACAATCTGCGCTCGTAACCACTTCGTTGATTTTTTGCTAAGTGACCAGATCTGGTCAAAAAAAAACTTAAATGCACTCATTGGTTTTAATAGTGTTGTTAGCACCGAAATAACTGCCTCACAGGCATTTCTGCATTTCTATCATACATAATTGGCCATTACAACCCTTCAGTCAGGATTACGGGCTAGCTTGTCACATCACTTATGTTGTGTATGTTAATTTTATACATGAGTAACGGGACCTACAGTTTTAAAGTCGACTCCGAAGGACAGATTTTTATTTACTCTCAGAGTTTTTGCCAGAAATCTACTGAGAGGAAGTCGCCGTAGGAATATTTTTTCATATTTCGTTTTTGACGTCTGACCGGGGAATTGAACCGTGGCCTTTCGTCTAATAAGTCTACTAGACTACGGCGACTTTCTGTCTTTCACTTTCACTTTCACTTTATTTCTAATGTAGACTGTGCTGCGATCATTGTGCTGCCCTTAGTCTGTTTATAATGTCTTCTTCACTCCTATTGCGATGACAACACTTTACTATGTTAATCGGTGTCAGCAGTTATCTGTCCACCACAATACCCTGCCGAACACAATTTCACGCCTACCACCTGATATACATACACTTAGATGTTGCATTAAAGCGTTACAGGTTCTAAGTATGATTCATTCTGTCATCACAGAATCTCTAATGTTGGGTTCGAGAGTATCCTGTTAAAATGAAGCCTAATAAACTCAGGTTATTCCTGGCTAGTTTAGTAAATGACTTAGATCTCCTGCAATTTAAATTTTTACCAGTTTTGATTGCCTAAGATCCATTTGGTTTGAAAAAAGTTTTTGCCTCCTCCTACTCTTTATCTTCCCTTTCTTTGAACATACTCTATCAAACACAGCCAATTCGGCGTCAAGCAAGCTTTTCCTCTCACAACATCCAGTGCCTGCTCTAAGACGCTAATTTTGACATCGCCTGTAACTCAACCTCTCTCGTAGATTTATGGTATTGTCTCTTACTAACTTCGAGTTATCCAAGGCCTTCGATAGACCCCAGTGCTCTAATGACAGCCTGACTGCCAGATAGTATTGCAACATCCCGTCTTGTGTAGTTCCTGTTTAAGCTAAATTGAGTAGATATTGGCGTGTTTTCTTATGGACAAATATTTCACTCTGGTATTAAAAAGTTACCCGCTTCTATACCAAGCTTCATGTATGACCCATTCGTGAATCACGAAATGATCACTTTTTTCAAAGAGTATGCAACTTTTAGATTGCTCTGTTCCCATTTGGTTGTAAGCTTGGTTGCAAAGCAGCTACCCAAAATCAGTTGAGTGGTTCTGTCCAGGGGACAGTTAATGAGGAGCTGTCAGCCATTAGAGCGCGTGGATTTGTCGCCCATTATCGCGATTATAACTTTCAAAACTCGGTGTTCACTAGAGCCTTCAACACAGATGTAATACAGGTTTTCATTGCCCTTGTAATAGCATCAAAAGCTAGCTATTATATCTTTCCAACTCCATTTGAGATGTTTTTGATTTGGTGCAACGGTCATTGTCTGGTATACATCGAATGCATAATTCTGGGCTTATATTTCCAGGATTTACTTGCAAGACTTCTGAATTTTTGATTTTTTACTCTTTACGTGAGCTATTCATATAAAAGTGCCAAGCTCATCCTCGAAGTATAGACAGCATTTTCCTTGCTTAAATTTTTTATCATAATACCAAGTGAATTGAATATCTTCTAGACTAGCCTGCCTTAAACTTGTGCGTTAGAATTTAGACCGGCACCCTTAAACAAATGAAAGCCCATATTTCCGTGAGATTCTCATTGCTATTATAATACCTTATAACAGAACAATTTTTTTTTTTTTGCAAAAAATTGAGTTCACATTAAGCAAATATTTGCTGAAAAAAAGGAAAAATAAGAGAAGAGAAAACAGCATTAAATCAAGTTTATAGCTTTATTTAGATGCCTTAATAAGAGTTTCTATTTCCTTTTTTAAATTAAAGTTTTTGAAATTGAGGGTTTAAGCTTTATTTTCACAAAATATTCGCTTAATGTGAAATTTTTTTTCAAATTAAAGAAAAAATTTTGTTTGGTTGAATTCTTTTGAAAATTAAAAGCACTATGGATTGTTTAGATTTAAGAAAAGCTATTAAAAGAAATTCTTTCTGAAATAAAAAGACTTCCATCAAGGTTTTTAACCACGATTGAAGTACAAACAAATTTTAAGGAAGAAAAATTTTGAATCATTTTGGGGCCATTAAATACGGGAACTCTAGAAACTCTAGTGAACTCTAGAAACTCCATAATATTTTCCTTAAAAAAATTTTATTTTTACAAGACTTGGGAGAGAAAAAGAAAAACTCTTGCAAACTGAAAACCAACCAAACTGCCCACATTTTTCCGGTAATTGAGGTGATGGTGGTGGTAGTGGTGGTTTTGGTGCTGATGCTGGTCATGGTGCTAACATATCGGACCAGAATTTTATGCATGTTTTGTGCAGCACGTCTATAATTTTTTTTTTTTTGTATTTTCATGTTTATCTGTAAGCGTTTTTTGTTTAGCAATTTACATAAAAACCACAACAACAACGAACAGATATTTTTATGTAAATATCGTATCGTACGTATGTACGTATGTCTTTAATAAAAACAAAATATTTTCGTTGTTCAGTTTTGTAAAATTTTTTTTTAAACGAACGAACACGTAACATGGAACATGGAAAACAGATGTCAATCTTTGGCACCTTGCGGTAAACGTAGGAGACAACATTGGACCCCCTACACTTTAACCCAATTTCATATTGTTGTTGTTGCTTTGTTTGTTTTTTTTTTACATGAAATTCAAAGTCAAAATTGTATAGAACAACAGGCAAATGCATTACGGGCAACAGCAGCAGCAACAGCAGCAGCAAATGCAGCAGCAAATGCAGCAGCAGCAGCAGTAATACATTCTAAAATAATATTAAACGTACGTCATGTACAAACAAAATTTTTTGAAAATATTTTTTTTTGAAATTTCCAAATACAGTCACAGAAAAAAGTTTACATACGCTGTCGTACATACACTGCTGTATGTTGAATTTTTTGTGTTTTTCTAATAATTTCTAAGTTGAATTTTTTTATTCGATTTTGTCTTCAAACATTCTTAATTGTGACAACTTTAAGGAACGTTATAACGTATACATAATTGGCCATTACAACCCTTGAGTTGGGATTACGACCTAGCTTCTCACAGCACTTATGTTGAGTACGTTAATTTTATACTTGAGTGGCGGGGCCTACAGTTTAACTTTTCATGGCAATCTTATATTACTCACAGAGTTTTTGCCAGAAATCTGCTGAGAGGAAGTCACCGAAGAAATATTTTTTTCATATTTCGTTTTGATGTGTGAACTGAGGCTTAAGCACGGCCTTACGTCTAATAATCCAGTACATTACCTACTAAACTACGGCGACTTCATAATGTTTAATACCTTATTTAATATCAAAAAATCACTGACGCTGTATGTAGACTTTTTTCTTTGACTGTATGTACCCCAACCAACAACTTTAAGAAGAAAAAAATTTTTTTTCTTTTTTTTTTTTTGTTTTTTGACTTTGAATTTCTATTTTAAATAAATAAACCAGAGGATCTATTTTAGTTTAAATTGTTTGTTTTTAAAATTCTCTTTCTTTAAAAAAGAAAAAGGGGTTTCCGAAGGGGTAGTTGGGGGTTCATTTACATTTCATATTACAGCCAAGAAGAAGAAAGAAAAAAACAATTTTTTTCTTTTTTACGTTTTGAATGTATTTTTATTGTTTTGTTTTATGATTTAAAAAATTTCTATTTCAAATGAGTAAATATTCTATCACTTTGTTGTTGTTTTTTTTCTTGTTGTTTTTTTTATGCCACATTAATAATAAATTTTTTTATTTTCATCTGAACATCTGAAAAACCACAAAAACATCGGTTGTCATAGACAAATTAGCATTTGTAAGAGCATTTTAGCGATTGTTCATACAACAGTTTTTATTAGTCATTCATTAATTCATCCATTGCTTGTTGGTATTTATGAATACATTTTTTTTTTTTCATAATGCCTGGCATCAATTTTTTTTGTTCATGTTCTTGCCACTATTTTTAACAATTCATATGCGCAATTTTTTTTTTTTTTTGTGAGTGTAAAACCTACTTCATTAATAACAAATATTTTACTTTTCAAAATATAAAATAAATTGATGATGATAATAATGCTGATGTATTGATGAATTTATATTGATTTGAAATTATTTTGTAATATTTTTTTAATGCTGCATTGATTCAATAGAGGATTCCGATGCCATAATCGGTGTGGAAAGTCCAGGTAAATAGTTTATTAAACTTCAAACCTAATCTTCAATATTTAACTCAAACAAAATACACATTACAGGAGTCCACGCTTAAAGTATTACCATTAAAATCTCATGATATTTTTTTTCATTAAATATTCTAGGTCGTGATTGTTTTTTCTTTCCTCATAAAGCAATGTAAAATTTAAAAATGGGGCCTTCAAAGAAGATAGCGTTTGTTTTAAACAAGGCTTAAACTGTATCGGAACAACATTTTTTTTTTTTATATGGAGTTTGACGTATCTCTTTTTGAGAGAGAGAGAGAGAGAGAGAGGAAGAGAGTTAATTTGCTTCGGAATAATTTCAGTTTGAATTGGTTTAGTTTTAATTTTTATTCAAAAAAACAATTGAACTGAATAGTAAAACTAATACGTCGTTTGCAAACATAATTCATATGGCAGCCCTGTTTTTCCAGAACAATTGCTCGAAGTGGATGAATCGTTTCAGAACAAACTCTCAAAAAACTGAAATTGTTTCGAAACAAACATTTTGTTCTGAAACCATGGGTAAATCCAACTTTATAGTTTAAAAGCATCTCAATTATTCAAATATCCCTCACCAATTACCATCAGAAATGTTAACGACAAAAGTGGGATCTGACTAAATGATACTTAAACTTGTTTTTAAACTGGTAACATTCTACAAACATTCACTGACAGATCTCTAATCTGCCCTTATTTACTTTAGTACTTTACAGAATGAGACAAGAGCTATTAAACGTGCCTCAAAGTATATCGAGAAGAGATATTTATCTTCATTACATACGTACATAAATGGTCATTCCAACTCTTGAAAATTTTTGCCAGAAATCTGCATTTTGTTGCAGATGGTTGACCTGGAACTTAAACCTAGGCCTCATGTTTAATAAGCCAACACACTACCTACTAGACTGGTACTGGAGTTCATTACATTACGATATTAAAGCGCCCGTTAAATCCTTAATGCCTACCACATCTCAGATTATCTAAGAATGCTAGATTGTTGACTGATGAAATAATGAACTTATTTGGATTGAGCCTTGAAAAAATATGTTTTAAACCTAACCACAGTCAATCTTATGTGCACTATAGAATTAATAATGGGACATTGGCCCATGAAACATGCCCAGAGACATGTAACAGCTTACAAACTCTAATGATGGGAAAGAAGGAGAAAATACAGAATATTTTCTCTATGAACGTCCAGTGCTTAGGAACCTGAGACAAAGGCTTCTTTGGAACTCAAAAATTATTGTCAAAGGTGATGTGGATAGTATCCATATCGTCATGAAACCATTGGTAGTCATAGTTAAATGACAGAACAAGTGTTATTGGTATTAAAAAGGAATCTTACAAGACCATAGCAGCTATGATCTTTGAGATGGTTGTCAATCTAATCCAACCTAATCTAAAAATGCACATCTCGATCCTAATCATACGAGAAAGAGACAGTTTGGAAGCCACTACAAGTTCTGAACAGATCTGATTTTCCTCAGATCGCATTTTCACGGGTTGTAAACATGCACTCTTGGTCTATTCAGCGCATAATAATTCACACGATATGTGCTTTCTGTTCTCATTCGTATCCAGGCAGAGCCTGCACTCCTTAACATCTAGAAGGCATAACCTACTGATTATAACAGTAACAGTATACACGACAGTTTGTTTGTATAATCTTGTATGTGTGTGAGCATAATAAACGGCGCCATGCTTGTTTTGATTCTTAAGCATTTGTGCGTTGACGTATTACCTCATGGAACCGTAACATTTACTGCGATTGTAGGATATAAAAACGTACTTTAATTAACGTATCGTAGCTTGCGTGGGATATTTAAACCATAAAATAAACAGAACGGCTTTTGGTTGGCATTGTTAAACTGTTTTAAAGCCAGTTTTTATTGACTCATCAAAATAACGCGTATTTGTTAATGAAATTAAAAAAAAATTTTTACTCAAAGGAAATAAAGAAAAAAAAAAATCAAAATAAATATGAAAAGAAATAAACTTTGAGCACGAAATCCTTATGCCACAATGATGATCTCATCTTTGCCTTGGCAATGAGTTGAAACTTAAATTCAATGGAAGGAGAGCAGCAGACAGACAGAGACCTTGAAGCCGACTCCGGCAGACAGAGTTTTGAGAAACTTTTCATGGCAATTTGATTCTCGTTATTACCAACTTCAGATAAGGCTAGTAGCAGGAGGTTCATTATTTTTGGCATATAAAAAAATAGGCTTTAAGTACGCCTATTCGATAACTTACAGCCATCTGGATATAATTTCTTCATCAATATTGATCATTAACACAAACACGTCAGGACTATATATACTTAATGTCGCGCAAGACCTGTACAGGCAACAATTAATTCGAGCGAGCATTGACCGAAAATAGTTCTGTTTTACATTACCCACCGCCTAGCCCAGTCTTTACCACTTTTGATTATCATTTGTTTCGATGGATGCAGAACGCTCTTAGTGGAATACCCTTTACTTCAGAGCAGGGTATCAAAAATTAGCTCTCAATTCATTCTTGACTCCAAGAGACGTGCAGTATTTTGTGGAATGAAATCCAAAAATTGTCAAAAAGATGAGTAAAAGTCATAGCTTCCGGTAGACAATACTCTGAAGAACACGGACAATACTCGGAGTACATACTAGGAAAAAATTCTGAAGCATATACTCAAAGATAATGGACACATTGAAAGCGATGCAATGCTGGTAGGATAGAGGAATTTATTCTCTATTTACTCGGATTGTCAGGCCGAAATCAAGTCTATAACTACTGACTGTCTTCACATAGCCATCCATTTCACTATTACGGTTTTCATAGACTACTGTCCTATTGGAAGTCATGCCAGTAGATTTGACACTGCCTCAAATGACTTCTGCACTATGTACTGTGGGTCTGAGGAGGAGGCATATACTATATTTCTGTTCACAGTGCCACTATCACCTCCACGATAGTATTTAACTCCCTGCTTTCTGATATATTTGTGTGAACTTTCTAAGATAAAGACTGCTGCCACAGCAAGGTAGCCGTAAAAACTTGTTTTATTTTGGAGGAAATGAACGATTTGGGGATTGTATATTACTTATAGTATCACAGAAAATTGTCCAAAATACCCTTCTTAAGTAAGACTTTACAATTCAAGGAGGATCTACAGCGATAGTGTAACCTAATCTTAGTGTTAGAGTATCGGAGCAAAACAAATTACTTGTATTTATAAGTTCAGTTCAGTTGTCGATGAAAACGTGAGTCCATAAAATAGTCTTTAAGATAGGCAGCCTGTGGGCTTATTAAACATACCGAAGAGCAGACATCTCGAACAAAACGAAATATGAAACAATATATCCGCGGCGACCACTCAGCAGATTTTTAGCAAAAACTCTGAGAGTAAATAAAATTACCATAAAAAGTTTCGCAAACATCTGTCGTTCGGACTCGGACTTTAAACTGTAGATGCTTCCGCACTTGAAGAAATTTAGTGCACACAACATGGGTGGTATTAAAAGATAGGTCGTAATCCTGCCTGAAGGGTTGTAATTACCAGTTAAATAAGTAGGTAAAGTTCTTAGAGTAATAATGCTATCTTTTACTAACATTTTTCTTTGAGTGCATATTGTAGGTGTGTATTCAAAGCCGTTGCATAGTTGATTATCGATAAAGAAAAATCAATACTCGATTAATAATTCAAATGATAATAAATAGATGAAGGTTTCGTTGTGAATTCTGAATTAATGGTTGAAGTGGATTTTATTTTTTTTATTACAATATTATGTTTGGAAATGAAATTAAAATAAATTATTCTCAATATAGTAACAAAAGCAACAACAACAGCAAATTATTTTTCTTAATCTAACAACAGGAAATAAAATAAATACAATACAATACAAGAATAATTAAATCAATACAAATAATAATTAATAATCAAACGGAGTACTTCGATAAAATTATTAATCGGAATACTAAGATTTTACAAAAACAATGTAACACAAAAGGAATACTGAACTAAACTGATGATAATTTTTTTCCATCATAATAATAGGCCAGCATTAGGGATTAATTTTGTGATATTTTTTATTGAAAATTCAAATAATAATTCCCAAATACTACCTACTACGACCGCATTTGAAGCCATTGAATGGCACACCATAAACCGTAATTATTATCATCATACTCAAGGTTATATTAACGTAACGTAACGTTATTCAAATAGGTTGGTAACTCATGCATATCGTTTAATTACCGTAACAATATGTTTAATTGTCACAATGAATTTGTGTGTGTGACAAATATTTGTAATCCATACAGCAGCAGTATTGAACACAGGTGCTCACCCATAATCCCAATAAAAAATAATTCGAACAGCAGCCGCCGCTTTTTACGGTTTCTATTGTATTTCAAATGGTTTGAATATTGTGTGTCAAAAGAAATTTAATTGCAACGAATATAATTGAGAATGACAATTAAAAATTAACAAAAAAAAAAAAAAAGAAACAAACACCAGATGCAAAACACTTCAATACGTTTGTAAAATAATTGAAAAATAATTGAACAATTGGAACGAAAAATAAAATTCTAAAAACGAGTACTTTTTTCAAATACCAGATGACAGTTGCAAGCATATTTTCCTGATTATGTTTGTGACAAACATATTTTTAATAAAAAAAAACATATTAAAAAACACAACAACTATATTCGACACACACATCTTTGGTTAAGTAGCACAAGAACCATAGTTTATTGCTCCCAAATATAAAGCCATAAACATTCCCTAAAATCAACTTGATTCCAGATATCTTACTATTACAACGATCTTTATATTGGAGAGCTTAATCGAGAGCTAAAGAACCTCCACCTATGTAAGACAAGGTGCAGAGACTGCCACACGAGGTGAAAGATAGTCTTCTACCGTCCTTACTCAGACCAACAGCTCCTGCAGAAGTAATTTAAGGGAATGCCAAGTCTATCAGCATGCTTTCAGAAAAGACGGTGGGACTGCAAGAATTGCAATTGTTCAGTGGATTTAGGTATAGAAGTGAATCAGTCCTTGTATTTCCCATACAAGTCCAGTAGAGTCAAGGGATATTGCATGCACCTTCCTGCAGTCAAAGAAGTTGAATTTCCCAAGTCTAACTGACGCATGTGAGCTCTGCACTGGCCCTGCTCAGATGATCAACAATACAATTTCTAATCCTATTCCTAAGTCCTGGAACCCATATAAAAGTTGCCTTTGAAGGTTTAAATTTCCCAGAGAATTCATGAATTCCTTGGCATTCATGAAAGTGGACTGATGTTGAAGAAAAGTTCCTTAGGAACAGAGCTTTCAGAGATAATCCTGCTAACCTACAGAATTTCCGTCTTAAAGACACTGATCAGCACCAGAACCCTTGAAAAATTTACCACAGACTAGGCTCGCATTGAGAACTAACTAACCTTTTGACCAGAAATTTTTATTGTAAGATATTCCTATGTCTGTGGTTCGGAGTCGACTTTAAACTGTAGGTCCCGCCACTCATGTATAAAATTTAAGGACTGACGGGTTGTAATGACCAAATATGTATAAATATGTATGTATGTGTGTAAGATGTTCCTACGCCCACAGAAACATTGTTATTGACTTTCAAAAATTCGTCTTAGCCTTTCTCTTTCTCTTTTTACAAATATTTCGCTCAAGTCTTTCTAACTCCCCAAACATAAACAAATTAATTCGTCTCAAACCAAGATGCTCTAAGGAGCACTCAAAGTCAGTTTAATTCCCTGTAATGCCTGCCCATAACAATCAACAATTTAATCCACAATTTTTGATAGGAATATTGTCTCTTTTGCCTATTTTCTCTTGTTATTCCCATATTGGCAGACACATTTCACACGTCGCTAACCACCATCCACAAAATGGAAAATGAAACTTTTCTAGCAAATTGAGTTTGTTGTGCTAAAAACAACGGCAAAAAATAAAAATGACAGCAAAAAAAAAAATGTGACACTTGATATTGACATTTGTATGTTTAAGTGTCAATTTACCAAATGTGAACATTTGACAGTTCAAACCTAAGGCACACCTTAATATGGCTGGCAATACGATACGGTTATTTAAACAATAAGCAAACATACGAGGGTAGGGTGGTAAGTAAATAATAATTTAACACGCATATTGTCACAATGATTTTTAATCGGCACAGACATAATATACTCTCGTACATACAATTATCAACCTTAAATGTAGAAAAACAAAATGCAAATACTTTTCAAACCTACCTCGTATAATTTCTTATTCATCCACATATAATCTATATAACTGAATTTCTGTTTACAGGTTTGTTTGTTTACATCTGTTCAGCCACTTTTCTGACATTTTCAGAGTATCTAGCGATCATGTTTGACTAGGTTTTTAAGGTAATATGATGACAGTAATTATCTGTAGAACTACAAGAGCTAGGATATGCTAATGTAATGTCAGCAACAATGTTATTATTATTATTGCTACCTTTGGACTCAGTGAGGATCTCAGCGTTATTACAAAGTCATTCCATTCACAACGATGTATTGTTGCCTTCTCCTCTATTTGTCGTCTTTGTGGATAGGGCGGCCAGCTTTGCTTTTTACTTTTCTGGGAGAAAGTTGTAATTAAGCCATCTTTGCACTTTCGAAACGTGTGGATAATCCATTTGCATACGCTATTGGATATCGGTTTTTAATAGAGTTTGTCTGTAGTTAGCCTCAATCGCCTTCCAACGCTATCCATCCATGTCTAAGCTGCTTTTAAATTCATATTGTCCGCAACACTCTTGGGCTTCACTGGCAAGATTTTCTAGCAATCGAGTATCAGATAAGCTTGTTCCTCGTGGAAATACTCCCTATATGATCCCTTCACGTCTGTCCATTACTAGTTTCAGATATTTTGCTTTCGTTTTCCATGTGATCACCTTACTAAAGAGTCCAACATTATTCCAATTAGGGAGTCCGTTCCTTTTCATGAATGTTAGTGCCAATAGTTGATTCTTAATCCCACCAATATTCTCTAACGCCGTACAAATCTAAAGCCTTTTTAAATGTTGTCGCAAGGGGTTTTGACAATCAATGTCCGCCTCAGATTATTTAATCAAGAGTTCGTCTATAATCATATCCACCGACATTCAGAACTGCTCGCCTTTGTGCCGACCGATATTATTTTCCCCTCTCTGTTGTCTGCGCAGATCGTATGTATTAAACCACTGGCCTCCATTTGGATTTCAATCCATTACGCTTGCTAGTTAGCACGCGATACAAGACAAGATATTCTAAGGGGACACTGCACTATTGGCAATTTCGCTGACAAGCTCGGTTTGCCCCTCCAGGATTACTGCAGAAGTTGTCATGATGTAGAAGAAACTGAATCGGTGCAACATCTTTTATGCGAGTTCTCTGCACTTCAGAACGGATATTTTGGGTGATAGAACGTTTGAAGAGATCTTGACATGGTGGTGAACGTGCCACTAAGGGCCGATTTCATGCGAAGCTCGGTGTAGTTTGAAACTCAACACTAATGGATCATTGCAAGGGGTCATATCTTATGCTGGGTAACACCATGGGCCATGTGACCACCGAGTGAACTTGCCTGTGAACGTAACTATCCTTTAACCTAACCTAACCTACACGGCAAATACATACATACAAAAAGGCCATTACAACCTTTCAGTAAGGATTACGACCTAGCTTCTTACACCATTTTTGTTGGCGCGGTGTTGATTTTATACATGAGTGCCGGGATCTACAGCTTAAAGTCGACTACGAAAGACAGATTTTTGAGAAACTTTCTCATGGCAATTCTCTCAGAGTTTTCGCCAGAAATCTGCTGAGAGGAAGTCACACTGATTTGAGGTTTGAACCGTGGCCTCACAACTAATAAGCCAACACACTACCTACTAGACTACGGTGACTACATGACACGTGACATCAAATTCAGTTATCAAGGCTGTAGACACTTGAAATCTAGCATATTTCGAGACAATCCTTAGCATACTAGACGGTACACCATTCCTATGAAAAAAAACCTGGTAAAACATGTACAAAAAATCCTAGAGGCTTTCAATGCGAAGTGCATATTAATTATCTGGCTAGGAGAGTACATAAATATTGCCTTTGTTGTCGCAGTAACCAAGATTTTCTTTATATTTCTGTGCCCTTCTGTTAAATCCAACTTATAGGAGTTCTTATGTGGAGCAGCGAAACTGTGCGGGTCTTATCACTTGTCATATAAATGCCAGTGTAAGTGAGAAGAATAAAAAAAAACTGTAATGCACTGTAGTGTGAATAATGGAACGTAAGTTCAGACTATTACTTGCTATTATTGTTGTTGTTGTAGGCCTTTTAAGGCATTTCTGTAAAGGCATGACAAGAAGTGTTAATTGTTGTACATGCCGCACAAATGTTACTGACTGAACAAGAAAAGAAAAATAAAAAAGAAGAAGCAGAAGAAAACCAACAACAAACTATAAAAACAACAACAATCAAATCAAATCAAGAAAAAAGTAAAATTGATTGCATTTTATGGCCAAGCATTGTGTTTGAACAATGCGTTCGATGGCAATACGTACGTACGTACGTTTATTAAAACACTTGTTAACTGTAGTTAGTTGGCCACTAGCCAAACGTGTCATAATGAATCAGGCTAAAATATTATAAAGAAACAAACACTATAATGCCGATATAAGCTAGAAAAAGCGAAATTCACTTGCTAATGATTGTTAAAGGATGTGACAGACAATGTTTTAACAAAAACTGAAGGTTAATTAGACCATAAGGATTGTAAAACGATAGGAAAGGAAATCAAAATGTGTCTGCACAAGTATTTCTAAAAGACATAAAGTCCATTACAGTGAGTCACAAAGAAAATTTAATTCATTTTCAAGGTAAAGAAATTCATCTTTAAACAATTGACGTCACTGTAGCGTATCGAATTGTGTAAAGCGGCAGTGGAGTACTGTAAATAATCATTTACACGTGCTGATACACCCACCTCTTGCCTTTATTTAATTAATTACGTTATGTATTCGTGTATAACCTCTAATATTTGTTTCTTTAATTATTATTGAACTCTCCTTTCGATATTTAATTCAATGTGAATTACAAAAGGTGTTACACGACGTTCCACAAACATTGTTTTTCCAAATTTTTCCGCCGTCCTCGCTTTTCTTTTTTCCCCCATTGTTTTAAGTTCGTTTACTTTTAGGTTTCACTGTATAAATAAATAATTTACACAACATTTTATCATTTAAAGTGTTAATTTTTCATTATAAAAATAAAAGAAAAATAAAAGAAAAAAAGGAAACGAAATATTTATTTAACGCAACAGCGGAAATTAGAAAATGAAATACAAAAAGAACGCAGAATACAAGAGGTGCCACGTGGAACACCCAGTTGGTAAGGTACATCAAAAAAAGAATTTTTTTTAAGTTTACACAAGGACTCATCGCTTATAAAAACCTGTGAAATAATGTGACAGGTTCCTAATCAAATAGAAGGCACATTAGGCCAATAATCAACACATAACAGAGCAACCTATACCGCGCGTATTGTTCATTGATTTCAAGAAAACCTTGAGCATGGAAAAGGGAATGGAGAACTCCAGAATCATTACAGTTATGTACAGAACTCTCATTGGTCACCATAACATAAATATTCATACACAATTGGCCCTTTACAACCCTTCAGTCAGGTTTAAGACTTAGCTTCTCAACACCACTCAAGCTGCATGTGTTCATTTCATACACAAATAGCGCTACCTACAGTTTAAAGTCGACTTCAAACGATAGATTTTTAAGAAACTTTTCATGACAATTTACAAATTTTAAGTTCCTCCAAGAAGGTCGACTGTGGTCACCATAAGCTGGATCATATTATTAGTAAAGCCAACTCAGAGGGAGCTCCCATGTCAATTCAAGGACTTGCTTGTTTGCGCACAAGATATTCAGAATACAAGGCAACTTAGATACGTATCAGGAGGCAACAGAAAGGCAAAATGCTAAAGCAGAGAACATTATTCTATGAGACCAAGTAGTCAATTGTTAGACGTTAGAACCCCTCAGTTAGGATTACAACCTAGCTTCTACCACCACTTATGTTGTGTGCGTTAATTTTTATACATGAGTGGCGGGTCCTACAGTTTAAAGTCGATTCCGAACGACAGATTTCTGAGAAACTTTTCATGACAATTTTCAAATTTCAAGTTCCTTCCAGAAGGTCGACTGTGGTCACCATAAGCTGGATAATATTATGAGTAAAGCCAACTCAGTGTTAATTCAAGGACTTGCCTTTTTGCGCACAAGATATTCAGAATACAAGGCAACTGAGATGAGTATCAGGAGGCAACAGACAGGCAATGCTAAAGCAGAGAACATTATTCTATGAAATCAGGCAATCCAATCCATTACAACCTAGCTTCTGCCACCACTTATGTTGTGTGTATTAATATTATACGTGAGTGGCGGGTCATACAGTTTAAAGTCGATGCCGAACGACAGATTTTTGAGAAACTTTTCATGGCAGTTTGAATTACTCTTGGATTTTTTTCCGGAAATCTGTTGAGGGGAAGTCGCCTCAGAAATATATACTGCTATCCTGGCAATATGGAGGGTCTGCAAGCAGTATAGAGAAGCTTACAAATATTTAATTCAAGTGTGAAGTGTTTCCTCCTGTACGAAATAGAAACCTGGCTAGTATCGAACACGTAAAACCCACAATTGTTTTAGGTTGCCTATAGCTTAAGCAACTAAAACTCTATACTGAAGCAGCCTAAATGCAGAAAAGGGGCCTTGAACCACATACCATCAAAGGGAAGTCCAATAGTAACACAAGGTTGATGATAGAACGGAATTCTCAAGTTATTAAAAGTCATGATTAACCAAAAAACATTACGTGAGAGCTAGGTCAGAGCAATCAATCTTGCATGGAAACTTGTAAAAAGTATGGCAGCAAACCTTTCAAGATGGATATGCTTTCTGGAAGCCATAAACTTTCTAGAAGGGAAATATAAATAAAAAAAATGCTCAGATCTCTGGATTGCAAAATAAACAACCCTGAGTCAGTTGTCATTGCCAAATTTCTGGCCATCAGCTAAAAACGCATTCACTTTAAGCATTCACGAATTTTATTCTGAAAAAAAAAAATTCTGAAAAACTCTTAAACCTACAAGTCATTTATGTTTTCGAGAAAATAACATTTCAACAAATGAAATCATCATTAAAATCGTATTAAAAAAATACAAAAAAAAAACAATTCCCAACAAACATGTAAATTTACAATCAAAATTATTTATTCTGTCGGTTTTAAAAGGTGTGAATGAAAATAATTTGAAAAAAAAAATATTGAAAATGAAAATGCTTTGGGCTATAGAACGCACATTTGCATGAATTAACACCTCATCACGTAAAAACATATTTAAGATTCGAAATGTTTGTTCACACTGACGAAACAATACATCAACAAACTCCTTTAGCACACAAGACAAATCTGCCGGAATGGGACGGGAAAAGAAATTAACTTTACTCCCACTAGTTACAAAATAATTCTAAAGTACGTCACTTTTTTTTAACAATTTTATTTG
Organism: Sarcophaga bullata; assembly: GCA_005959815.1. Lineage (NCBI taxonomy): Eukaryota > Metazoa > Arthropoda > Insecta > Diptera > Sarcophagidae > Sarcophaga > Sarcophaga bullata. Next base: position 312,737 of record QOCX01000072.1, read on the forward strand.
AATTAAGATGCTGAAATTGATTGTTTATTGCAGTCCTTATGCGGAAGACTCACTTGACTAGTAATTATCACAACCCCACCATAAGCACGCACCACCGCAACTGTGAATTCTGGCCAAAAGAATTGATCTTTTAGAATCATAGAGCTGCCAAATGTGTTGCATTGTAATACAACGACCCTGTGTGAACTTTAGTAGTGCTGTTTCAAGTGAGGGGGTTTTCAGTTTTTATGTGAGAGGGGAAAGCCGATGACATCATCACTATCACAACGACCTGGTTAGCCTTATTGCCATTATTAAAACATTCATTTTCTCTAGGGCATCCCTAGAGCATTACTTCCTAATAGAAGTCTAGTTTGCGTGGAAGTTATGTGTACTATTGCAGTACACATGGAGTGGTCTAGAGCCTTAACTATTTTCTCTAGCCTTACTAATGTACGCTCTATAATACCTGAGGAATACTTAAAGAAATGCCTTGAAAAATATTACTCTCTAGATACGTCTAAAGTCTCAAAATTTCTTCCGAAACGTTTCGGAGAATCATTTAGTATTCCATGTATTCAGAGGCGGCACAGTAATCCAACAAAGACTCTCACAAAGAGTATCCAAAATGATGTGTGTGAAGTCAGATTCGAATTTGAAAATCCAAGACGCAATCCATAAATTTTAGCAACGCACATTTGGCGTTAACGGAGCAAAATTTGCTCTTAACAGAACAAAATTTGCCCTTAACAGAGCTCTGTTAACTATTTAACAGTGAAAATAAGTAGTTTAATCTGCTACTTTACAATTATTGCAGCCTATTGACGTGAAGTTTATTCCTCATTATGATCATTATTATTTGTAAACAATAATGTTGAAATGAAAAGAATGGTTGGTGGGGATGGAGGACGGAATTATTCCATTGGACTACCATGTACATATAGTCTGTATGGTCTATTTCTTATATTTCCAAAATGGCCATTGATATTCTAGATAATTCTCATACATTTTTGGTCGAAATCGATTATTTTAAAATTGAATATCTCAACCCATAAACTTATTTCAACTATCCCACTACCACGGTTGGAAAGAGGACACTCTGGACACCCATGTACATATAGTCTGTATGGTGTACTATTTCTTATATCTTCCAAAATGGCCACTGATCTTCTACAGAATTTTCAATCATAAATTGATAATTTCAAAGCCATTTTCACAACACCATATCACTTCATATGGGGGACTATTTTGCTGATTACATTAAGAGGTCTTAGAACGTTCCTTTGTGTATGATATGATACTCATAGGCCTAGTATTTGTCCTAAAATTAGCTTCTAAACAAGTGCCTCAAATGGATACTGTTAAACACTAACAACGTAAGTGCAAATTTTGTTCTGTTAACGCCAAATGTGGCGTTACTAAAATTTATGGATTGCGTCTTGGATTTTCAAATTCGAATTTATCTTCATACACATTCCAAAATATTTTTGCAAAAAAAATTGACAAGGCCTGTCTTAGTGTCTCCATATAATGCTTATAACGATTACGGTTCTTGGACCACCAGTATTCTCGCATACCTTAGGCCTTTTTATCATTCGATGAAGTCAAAGGCATATTAAGTGGATTTGTTGGCTTATTCAAATTCACACACAGATCAACACCAGATCAGACACCTCGAACAAAACGAAACATAAACAATATTTCTTCGTTGACTTCCTCTCAGCAGATTTCAAGCAAAAACTCTGAGAGTTCATAAAAAATTGACATGAAAAGTCTCTCAAAAATCTGTCGTTCGAACGACTTTAAACTGTAGGTCCCCAGATTCTCTTTTATAAAATGTATGTAAGTGTGGTTTTAGAAATTATTTTAGACCTTAGGTATGTAGGTAGCTAGGTTAAGATTATCAATAGCGCTTAGGTTAGTAAACGAAACTGAAGATCTTGTGTCACATACGCCGTGATAGCCAACTTGCTCAACTATTGCCATACTCACACTACCTAAATGGTGGTGAGTATTGATTATATTAGGTTAATTTTATAGTTCCGCTCTAGATATTTTCACGAAGTAAACCCAACCATATCTTAAGACGATATAGACAGAACATGTTATTTCACCTTTTGATTCTCATTGGTTTAAGAATTCAATCTAATGATGAAATATGTTTGGAAATCATATTGATTACCATCGATTAAGACCTTATGGGCTATAAATTTGGACTTTTGGAATTCCAAATATTCTGTATAAAGTTTGAAAATAAAATTTTTTCGAACGGAATAAACAGGCAAATGATTTTAATTGAAAAAATGTTTAAATTGATGAAAAATTTAATAAATTTAATTAAAAAAGTAATCAAAATTTAATTATTCTTAATAATGAAATCAAAAAAATTATTTTAAAGAAACTTTAATGAAAATGAATCACAGTACAAATAAATTCGCTTAATTACCCTGTATTACTAAGAAATATTATTTCTTCTTATGAACACCATGTTTCTTTACAGTGTAAACGTGTTGGAATTAAGCAAAAAAAATTAAATGAAAAAGAAAAACGCAGTAAAATTTAGACTTCATGTGTACTTATGTATGTATTTACGTACTCGTATTTTAAGAGAGAAATACTTGCTTAAATTATGTTTAAAAATTATGCCGCCTTTTTTTTTTTGTTTCTTCATCGTTTTTTTGTTTATGCTGCTTTAATTATTATTGTTCAACAGAAATTGTTTAAAAAAACGAAACGAAAAAAATATTCACAAGAAAAAGTGTACAACAACAACAACAAAACAACTTTTAAAAAAATGTGCATGAACACAATCAAAGCATATTTTTAATAGACCCAGTCAGTCAGTCAGTCAGTCATTCGAATTTTTTTTTTTCATCTTAGTTTTCTTAACCAACATGCTGTTCACACATGTACCAGCAGCCAGCTTTACATTGACCTTGATTTAAAGAAAAATTCAAAATGAAAAAAAAACTTTTTTTTTATAAGAAAAGAAAGATAAAAAACGTCATTAATTTACAATTCCTAGACGATTATGTTCACACCATTCAGATTTCAAAATCAAATGATACGTAACGCATTAAAGCAAAGTATAATGGGGGCCCCCCCTTTCTTGTTTGATGTTTTAACAAAAAAAAAAAAAAAAAAAAAATCGAAACTAAAATTTTATAAAATTTCATCATAATAAATAAATAATTCAAATTAAATTATTCTGAATTATTAAACATTCTTAGCAATAAAAGTGATGCGTAAAGGAAATAAAATATCTCTCTTGGAATTCTTTAAAGAGATTACTTTCGTTTTAATACAAAAAATCGATTTTTAAAACTTAATTAAATTTAATCTTGATATCTCCATCATGATTTATAATTAGAGAGTCCACGTCTTTATAAGTGTGGAGGAATTTAAACACTTCTAATCGGACCACTACTGCTTGTTTCATGCGTTTTTTTAAAGCTGTTGTTTAGTAGCTGGCACTAACTGATATGTACATGTTCAGCCAAACAATATTTCTTTTGTTTATTTGTTTCTAAGGGATTAATTGTTTTTGTGGTTTTGGAACGAAATTTACATCAAGTCATGAATTTACTAAATAACATACGTAATCGGAGAAATATACTGCACAAAAAAGTAAAGCAGATAAGCTCTTTAGCAGCTTCTAAGCACATCTATCTATGTGTCCTGAACTGAGCTTATAAATCAACCACATTAAGTAGTTCACTGTTAACTCTTCAATATCAACTTATGCACTGTCAAGAGCCGTCCAGAGTATAATCTGTTCCATCAGTCTGATATCTTCTTTACTGCGCCAAACTGCTAAAAACTTACAAATTTACTTGGGTTTCTATGCCCAAATGTCACTAGCAGTACATTATCTTCTTGAGTAGAATAACAAGAGTTAACATATCAGCCAAAGTTTTTGAAGAGTCTAGGGAAGATGGGAAATATGGGGGGGGGGGCTAGAATTTTGCCATCCAATCGAAGTAAACGGTTTAATAGTCCAGCCGTATGCAGTTTACTCTGTGTCTAATACTAGTTTCCGATTGTAAAAAGAGCTGAACGTTAAAGTATAAGTAGTACGAGGTAATTGTTACTTACCAGGATTCAAACTTTGTGATTGAACCCTGTTTTTACATTTCCGGTGTCAGGACTAACAGTCACACTCAACGATATTTGAAACTTACTGCAATTCTTTACGCCGGTAACGATGTCTCGGTGAAATGAGATAATGTTCCCAAGTATACCAGATTGTGACTTTCGTGTCGCAATACACGTTCGTTGTCGATCGATTAAAATTTCTTTCTGCAGAAGTTTTTGTTGACTCTTCTTGGGGATTTGTTGCTAACACGCAAGTAAGTCACTGGCTTAAGTTCCAATCAGGAAATTTAATCAATATGATGTTACTTTTCGCCTCACTTACGCTGTAATAGTGTCGAGTGCTGCGCTAAAGTTCGGTTTAGTTACGTGGGGTAGCAAAACGCTAACTATTGTGTTTAAGGTCACCCGAAATTATTAAGATCATAACAATAATTTTAATAGATCTTGATGATTTCACAAAATAAGACATGCGGTAGTCACATAACTTACTGGACAATGGCTCTATCGTGCAAGCATAGAAGACTGGTTTCTATATCACGTGTTTGTAGAATTTAGAGACAAGGAATCCATTGCGTAACATAGTCTGTAAACAAAAGAAGGTTGTAGTAGGCCCAGTATAAACCTAGCTGGCTTCTGTATCATTAGAAAGTTATAGAACTAAATAGCATTCGCAAGGAGAGATTTTCTTGAGTAGTTATCTCCTAGCCTAGCCTTTGGTACCAGTTCGTATAATATGGTTCATGTCACACATCCCACTTGTTGACGATATTGTTTCTTAGCTTTATTCAAACGGAATAATATAGGGCGATGAAGTTTTGAACTTATTTGTAAGTGTCGAAGGCGGGATGCTGAGTTCGGGAATGCTATCGAGTTGAGCTTTTTAGTAAGGGGTATTAATTCTAGTCACCAGAAGACGTAATAGTACGGTCGGTATATAAGTCAACCAACAATTTGGAATGGGTCCTAAACATTCTAGTCCTTGGGGAGAGTCCATACGACTATTTGCCAGACATCATTGAAGTATAAAAAGTATACATCAAGAGCACGAAGTATGTTTGGCATTGACAAGAATTTTCTGGAGCACTGCTGTGTAAACATGTAAAGATGTGAAGGGAAACACATGAAAAGAAATTGTTATACATTTCAGGGCTCCCCTTCTAAAGGTATGAATGGCCACCGCCCCTGTTTTCTTTGTAACACAATTGAATCATTTTACTTCGATTATAATCAAATTTAAAAAGTGACTTGAAAAAAGAAATCGAATGTTACAAGGCCTACAGTGTGTACAACAAAAACGAATTCATTTTTTTTCAGTTGGAACGGTGTTTTGTGCTTTCATGTCTGTCTGTCTATCTATCGCTGAGTCTGTCTGTAATTTCATTCGCAGAATTTAATGTGTGGGTGTCGTTTGACAAACAATTTTTTATTGCCATCGATTACGAAATTGGATTAATTGCTGTAATGCTGCTAACATGCTGACATGCATGCACGAGCAACAGAGAGACTTCAATTAAAAATTTCAAAAAAATAAAAGATAAATAAATACCGTGTTTAAATAAACAATTATTAAACATGCATACTAAAAATAATAAAACAATTTAAAAAAAACAAACAAAAATTCGTTAAAATTCGTGTTGTAAGGCAAATAACTTGGTTTGATCGAACCTCTTCAAAGTTATCCAATATTCAATCATAATTTTAATTTAATTTTGTTTTTATTGTTGTTATTATGACATCATAATTTTATAAATTGTGATTTTAATTTAAGATTTTTGTTGTTTTTTTGTTAAATTTAAATCATGACCATGTAAACGCAATACACAATACAATGCAGTTCCATTCGTTTCGAATCAAATCGATTTGAACTCCCCACCATAAATTCTGATTTGCATTTTAATTGAAATTTTTTACGGTTTTAAAAAACAGTTGAAACTGCAAACTAATGTTTCTATTTGAATATAGAAAAACAACAACAACAACAACAACAAAACAGAGAGAAAAAAACAGTCATTTAAAGCGCCTTAAGACATGACGTCAATCCATTAGAATTTCAACTGTAAACTTAAACTTAGTAAAGTAACGATTTACCAATATTAGGGGTATTAATTAGGAGCTATGGAATATGAAAAAAAATTTTTAGGCGACTTCCTCTCAGCATATATTTGACAAAAACTGTAAGAGAAAATTAAAATTGTCATGAAAAGTTTCTCAAAAAATTTGTTGTTTGAAGTCGACTTAAAAACTGTAGGTCCCCTCACTCATGTATAAAAATTTTCGCACACAACATAAGTAGTGTGAGAAGCTATGTTATAATACTGACTGACATACTAATTATGTATGTATTTATATATGAAGGTTACCTTCTGCTCGTTTTCCGGTTGCCATGTGAGAATTCCTGCAATGAGCAAGCAGACACGCTTGCGAGAAGGAAAACTTTCACGCTGTAGATAGGTTCAGAACCCTTTAATGGTGTAGGAGCAGATGTTGGGAATCGAATGCTCAACGAAAAGGAAAAATGTAGAGAGGCAAAGACTCTTCACGAAACAATTGGGTTTGAAGCAATTAACAAATAAGAGGAGATTTGAGTCGCTCATAAAACTATCCAGGAAGAAAATGAGGTTGATAACCGAACTGAAGTCGCTGTAGTCTAGTGGGTAGTGTGTTGGTTTATTAGACGTGAGGCCTCGGTTCAAACCACAGTAGAAAAATATTTCTTTGACAACTGCCTCTTCGCAAATTTCTGCAAAAAAAAAACTGAGAGTCGTTAGGAAACGACTTAAACTGTAGGTCCCGCCACTCATGTAAAAAATTAATACACACAACATAGGTTGTGTACGAAGCTAGGTTGTAACTGGACTGAAGGGTTGTAATGACCAATTTATATTATGTAAAGGCTCCTCACGAAATAATGGGTTTGAGGCAATCAAACAACGGCCTCAAACATAAAGAGGAGATCTGAATCGCTTATCAAACTATTCAGATAAAACATAAGGTTAGTAGCCGACATTTTGACAACACTCTGTAGGCTCAGTGTACACTTATTTAAAGGAGGTTTGTTTCGAGTCCAATATGTAGATTCTGTGTCAATAAGCATGCGTTCAGGACATTGCATGAAACATTGGAAGACATTCTTGAGTGTTAGAAGGAATCATAGCAGGGTTAGGCAGGGAGTCATTGTGGAGACTGAGAAGCCATGCTGAAGACTTGGAATAGACATAGGGTGGTAGCCTATAGAATTGAACGAAAGTGTAAATAACATAGCCCGCAGTACTTCACGAAACAGTCGCGAATATGTTTTATTTTCTTGATTTGATATATAAAGGACTTCTGGCGGTAGTGTAAAGTCTGGTTGATAAAAAAAAGTCTAAGTAAGTAGCATCACTTGAAAATATTTCGTCTTATTAAAGCGTAGAATAAGCGGAGGACAGATGGGGTGTAGACTTCATGTTATATGGCATCTGAGAAATAGAAGTCTATTGTCGCTCTATTACTTTACACTCTTGAAACAATGGTCGATGATTTTAGCACCAAGTTAACACTGCACGGTCCGTTCGTATCTTCGTTTTTATGCTTAAAGTTAGCAACATTGAATTCAGCAAAACTACAAGAAAACAAAGGGCCTTGTTTGATCTCCACAGCGAATAGCAAATCTATGGTCAGAAGCCTATTTAGGGAAAGGTTTTTAAAATTTAATTTTTTTTTTCATTTTCTAAGTAAAGTGAATACCCCTACTATGCCACACATTCACTTTAGCACATGAAGACCTGCATCATGCATTTGCATAAGCAAACGCCATTCGATAATACAAGTGTGGAGTGCAGTCATGATCAAGTCGTGCACCCTTTTCTTCCCTCTCTCCACTTTGGTCAACAAAAGTAGCAAAAGTAGCTGCTGTTTTCAATGCTTAATTTTTTCTTTTTTCCTTTCCTTCTTCCAATTGCTTTTCTAATTGTACCTCTTTGCCATAATAAAGATAAAAAGAAATTCTATTTGACGTTGATGTTTAAGTATTAAATTGTTATTGACATGCATATTTACATACATATTGCCTTACGGGTGTTAGTTAGCCATAAGCAAATGGCATATGAATTTCAAAAGAATTTTTTTCCTTTTTCATTTTCGTCGTCTTTTATTGGCATTTACTTTTAATGGCCAAATAAATTCTGTAAATATTTGAAATGTGAATGAATGAATAAAGAGTTTAGCATTGCGTGTTAAAATGTTTTCATATTTTAAACGTTACGTTACGACATCTCACTACTCAATGGAAGTCAATATTTTAATTGCAACTCGAACTGTTTGAACTGGAAATAAAATTTAAAAGTTTTTTTATTTTTCTTTCGCAGTTTGTTTTTACAATTAATGAGTGAATGACAAACGACGCAGCATAATTTAAAAAAAAAAGTATTTTAGCGCCATCTTATATTGGTATTGGGGTATGAAAAAAGTATACGTGGCTTGTTTGCTTTGTTTTGGAAGTAGAATATGCTCTACTGGCAATCAACCATTATTATTCATGACCATTTTAGCACTGTTAGGTTAGTTTCATAATTTCAAAGCCTAAGAACTTCCATGGTCCAGTGGCAAATATATTTACCCACTGGTTTCCAGCGGTGTTATGAAGGTGTAGTTTTTTTTTTTTTTTGCAAATCATGTTTGGTTAGACACGTGTAGTCAATAAATTCTAGGAGCCCAAGAATTTCTCGTCTTAGGCTCCCAAGTGCTGGACAATGATAAAGAGTATTTCCTGTGATCCCCTCTGCTCTGTTCTGTTAATAGCAAATTTTGCTCTGTAAGCGCCAAATGTGGCGCTGCTAAAATTTATGGATTGCGTCTTGGATTTTCAAATTCGAATTTAACTTCAAACACATTTAATTTTATGCATTAGTAGAGGAACGTACAGTTTAAAGTCGACTCGGAACGATTGATTTGAGTTTGGGAAGCTTTTCATGGCAATTGTTATTTACTCTCAGAGTGTTTGCCAGAAGACTTCTGAGGGAAATTCGCATAAAAAAATATTTTTTTGTTCATGAAGTTCTACCATCGGAGCAATGCTAATGCTTCAGAGTCCAGGTACCGATATGAGCGTAAATGTCGTGTGCCCAGCTCTCTACCCCTGAGGGATTCCTCATTCTACGACTATATTAGTTGTAGTGTGCACTACTGCTTCTAGGGGTCTAATAGTCACATTACGGCCAGTAAATGTGTATAGTCGGGGAACACTGACACATAATTTGCACAGCGGTAGTTTTGTGGTCATTATTTTGTCCTAAATAGTACAGCAGTAGTCGGGATAACTATACTGGAATCGATACTAAAGCCGTCTTTATAGAGTGATCTGAATCCATTCTCTGGGTAGTGTAAACCATTATTATGATAGAATCTATGCGATATATTTCGTCTGACTAAAGACTTTGCATATACTTTTTCTACAAGCCAATAATATGGGAAATCTAAACTTGTAACTGAATTCAATGAATAATAATAATAAATCACTTCGATAGGCATATAATTTTAATAATTTTTTTTCTTTTTTTTTTTTTTTTGTTTACAAAATAGAAAATTGGGTTAAAAGCCTTTTGGTGTTTTGCTATTTTCAATTAATATTACAGCGAGTGGTCAATAGCGAATACTATGCTTAATTTGTATATGAATTTTGAAAAAAAAAATTTCAAAATCATTATCAATAAATAACGGAAAATAGACATTGAAAGACTAATTATCGAAATCGATAACAATTATCGATTTGAATGGCAAACGATGGAAAGAAATAAAAAAATTGTTTAAATGCAACAACATTTTACTTAAATGGACGGAATTTATAAGCTTTAGCGTCTAACTTTTAGCCTAAAGTGTTAGAAATATTGGCATTAAAGAAAATTATTTCCACTTGATGGTTAAAAAGCCTCTTAAGAGCTTAGAAAGAAAGGAGAAAAGAATACTTTGTATGGGTTTTGATGAGAATTTTTTTCCAACAATAACAAGACTAAGTTTCTAATGTTTTAGAGAGGCATTTGAATGTATCAAGAAAAAACAAAAATAAAAATGCCACAGGTTGCGAAGCCACAGAAGCTTATAGACAGACAGTAGCCGTTTTTTAAAGAATGATTGTGTTGCAAATACAGTGAACTTGAAAAGAACTTTACACCATCGATAAAATTCTAACAATCGCCAAACTCAACTTTTAAAACTTAAGGAGATGGCCCGAAAAAATTTGCAAATATTTGAAGTTTTTTTGAAATTTTTTTTAAATTTTTTTTTAGTTTTAAAATGTGGCAAATTAATTTTAAAATTAAAATAACGGTAATTTATTAATGTTATACTTTTTTTTTTTTGATGTACAGTTTCTTTTGCCGCTCACTGTATATATACTGAATGTCTAGCAAATGCAATAATTGCGCTTTGTTCATAAATTTTACTGTCTTTTGCATAAAAAATTGCTAGACATTCAGTATATATACAGTGAGCGGCAAAAGAAACTGTACATCAAAAAAAAAAAAAGTATACATTAATAAATTACCGTTATTTTAATTTTAAAATTAATTTTGCCACATTTTAAAACTAAAAAAAAAATTTAAAAAAAATTTCAAAAAAACTTCAAAATATTTGCAAATTTTTTCGGGCACTCTCCTTAAGTTTTAAAAGTTGAGTTTGGCGATTGTTAGAATTTTATCGATGGTGTAAAGTTTCTTTTCAAGTTCACTGTATTTGCAACACAATCATTCTTTAAAAAACGGCTACTGTCTGTCTATAAGGCTTCTGTGGCTTCGCAACCTGTGGCATTTTTATTTTTGTTTTTTTCTTGATACATTCAAATGCCTCTCTAAAACATTAGAAACTTAGTCTTGTTATTGTTGTTTTTTTTTTGCTTCATTTTCTCAAGAAAGATTTGTATCTTTCCTTGTAACAACAACAAAAAATTTTTCATTTTTTCATGCTTTAACAAGCGGTTTCCTTTTGTAGTTTTAAAATTTAAATACTTTTGGCAAAAAACAAAAACAAAAACAAAAAAAAAATTGTACAAAATTGTGATGGAGGCAGGTAAACGAATTTAAATAAATTTTTATAATCTAACTGATCAAATCATATTGCAAGAGATTAAAAAAAATTATTGTTGTACTGAAAATATTTTGCAATAACGATTTATAAATCATTATGATTATACGAGTTTAAAATTAAATTTAAATTAAATTTTTCTTTCATTTTTTAAACAGAAATTGGGTTAGGCATTCATTTTCGATTATTTAAACAAATTAAATTTGATTTATGAAATCATTTTATGGCATATTTCAGCTTGTAATGTAGCACACAGGAGATGTAAAGTCTTGCATAACGTAAAGTCACTAACACACACTTTAAGAAAAGTTAAAAAAGCTCGGCAATTTATCGATTTTACGATTGATTAATTTCGTGTTATTTTTTCATAAAATTTATGAGAATATCTGCCTCATCTAATTTTATGTCGATATGGCATAATAGTCTAGATAGCCACATTGTTGACAACTTCCCTGAAGTTTGGTGGTGCTGTAAAAACTATAATGAGCCAATAAAATCAGAAATATTTGGGTTCAATTAATGATCCAGTGTAGTAAGAATTCCATAACAATTTTATTCTATAACCTATCAATTAAGTTGAATTGGCAGCAGTCCACTGAATCTTACAAGACCCATTGTAATAACAATGTATGAATTGGGTATGTTTCCCTGGGGTGTTACAGAACCATCCTAACATAGCATAAAATAACTGGCCATTACAGACCTTTGTATTAGTCGTAGTCAGATCTGCATGTTTGCGATCTACTTGCCCATGTTCCTGTACCATCATCTAGAAATAGAACGGATCTGTGCTTCAACTCATGATATACATACATACATATATACATGCATAATTGGCCCTTTAGCCTGGATTACGATCTAGCTTCTCACACTACCTACGCGTTTGTTAATTTAAAACACGAGTGGCGGACTACAGTTTAAAGTCGATCCGAATGACAGATTTTTTGAGAAACTTTTCATGGCAATACTTTATTTACTCTCAGAGTTTTGCCAGAAATCTGCTGAGAGGAAGCGCCGAAGAAATACTTTTTCATATATCGTTTTTGATGTCTGACCGGAGATTCGAACCTGGCCTTTCGGCACCTTCTTTTAAAAAAAGTAACTTTCCCTGGCAATTCTATTTACTCTTACAGAGTTTTGCCAGAAATCTGCTGAGAGGAAGTTGCTGTCATATTCATTATGTTCGAGATATCTGGCCTAGGGTTTGAACGACGGTCCTCACATCTAATACCAACAATCCACCTACTAATCTACGATGTTTCTAGGTTAGTGTGTTAAAATTAAGATTCGAGTGGAACCAGCATAGTTTCTGTACCATCCACATGTTATTTCTGAAGCTAAAACTGGATTCCTACCTCGCCTAGCATATTCATCTGTGGTGTTCGTTATCACAATTTTCTGAAAAAACTGACACAGTATTCCCGGATATAAGCACTTTCAAAAATCGCTGCATGACAGTGGCTTATAAACGAAGAATTCTTAAATCGAAATCTTGCAGCAGCAAAAAAATAACCGCGTGTTATTCAAGCTAGCAGCATAGGGTTTTAATAACCTTCTACAGCTCGGTGTGGTGAACAAAATTGTAAATTCACTGCGAAGAAATTGCTGAAGGAGATGGAGACTAGACTATGTCTAGTCATGAGTCATTAACTAGGCAGAGAATCAAGCCGTTGACCCGGCCGAGACCTACACCAAGTTAAATTAGTAGAAGAAACGCTTTACAAATTATGAAAGGCAAACATTGGTGGATTGTAGGTTATTTATCACGAATCAATTATCTGGGATTGCGCTACCTCAGTCTTCTGGATGGGACAGAGTGCCTCCTCTGACTCAAATAGAATGAAACACTTTCTGAAAGTGCTTGGCGCTGTCCAATTTTTTTTTACCATTTCTTTCAATATTCAGTTTCAGTTCATTTTAAATTAAAAATCAAGATTGTCTAAGATTCAATGCTAATAAGTGGGGAATTATTGTATTCGGGGAATACTGTATTACTCAGCAGTACTCCTCTAAGCAGTTAGTGACCTGTTTTTGGTGCCTAAAGTGTTACAAACCACTTATCCGGATGACAGGTACTTTGTTAGAGGACTTGTACTTGCCAATTGAGACAAGTACAGTAGTCGGAGGTCTAGTTGACCCATTGCACAGCGTCATAAGGGTGAGAGGAAAATTCCCAATACTTTAATGAAATGAATTTTACCAAATTCCGATTGGCCTAATGACCCATTTATGATGAATACACATTGTATTCTAGTGGCTGCGTCACCTCGTTAATATTGTTTGCCGTTTAAAATAATTGCCCATTTTATTACTTGTTTTGTTGTTGTTGTCTATCCTTCATACAATTGACATAATTTCCTCAAATTATACTCGAATATGAAAGTGGATCACACTGAAGGCCTTATTTGGGTGGAAAAAGGAAAAGTGAAAAAGGAAAATTAATTTCATTTCAATCAGCAAATATGAGTACGAAATCAAGTATTTCATTAGATTGTTAAATGGCAGCCGAATAGCGGACGGGCTTCATAAAAAAGTGACTGGTTTCACCCCCCCAAATTGAAATTAAGAAAATACTCAATTGAGCATATGTGTGTGTGTCTGAAAGGAAAATTCGTATGTTTTTTCATCATCCAATTTCTGTTGGTTGGCTTTAGTTGGCGTTTGGCCAAAAAATTTCACTTTAACAGTGACATTGCGGCATGAATTTCGAATACAAACAAAAAAATTTTTTTTTTTTTTTTAATAAAAATGTTTGCAAAAATGTTTGTTTTTTTTTATGATTGTTTTTGTTGTTTCTATTTTTATGTTCATAGTTTAATAGTTTAAAGGAAAATGATTGCATTTCTCTCATGAAAAAAATTTTTTTATTTTTGAATTGAATTTTCTTTTGCTTGCACAATGGCCCCATGGCATTATTTGCTCATAAATTTCTGTGAGAATATTTCTTTTTTTTTTTTTCGTAAGAAATATGTCCTCAAGCGCAAATATAATGATGTTAATGAAATAATTTATTATTTTTAACACTTTTTTTACATCTTTTCTGAAATGGTATACAAGTGCTATGCCGGCATTTTACTGCGTGATTGATCAGCGCTGTAGTGATTCACTTTCAATGTGTTGTGAAGGTTGCCAGTGTTATGAGCAGCATTGTCTGTAGACAAAATGACAAAATTTTCTATCAAAATAGTTTAAAAATTAAAAAAAAAAACGAAATATGTTCTACTAATTAACCATTAAACGGGCATAAGAAAAATTTTATAATAAAGGGCCTATGCTTGGGGTTGAAAAATAAACAGAAACTGTTTTCAATATCCAAGAACGAAACACAGATTAATTCGAGTTGGTGGAATAAAGGTGTAAGGTTCTAAGGTGTAATGTACCTTAGAATATAAGGAAAGAGCAGAATAACACCAAATACTGGAAGACCTAAATACAGTAATCGCCGTATTCTAGTAGGTAGTGTGTTAGCATACTAGACGTGAGACCACGCTTCAATCTCCAGGCCAAACATCAAAACGAAATAAGAAAAAAATATTTCTTAGGCGACTTCCTCTCAGCAGTTTTCACTAAAAGTAAAATAAAATTGTCATGAAAAAATTTCTCAAACATCTGTCGTTCGTTAGTCGCCGTAGTCTAGTAGGTAGTGTGTTGAATGATTCGACGAAATGCAAGGGTTCGAATCCCCGGTCAGATTCCTATTGCCATGAAAAGTTTCTCAAAAATCTGTCGTTCGGAGGCGACTTTAAACTGTAGGTTCCGCCACTTAGGTATGAAAATTAACACACAAACCATAAGTGGTGTGAGAAGCTAGGACGTAATCCTGACTGGAAGGGTTATGTATGTTATGTAACATAAGTGGTATGAGAAGCTAAGTAGTAATGCTTACCGAAGGGTTTTAATGACCAATTATGGTCTGTGAAAGTAAGAAGTTTTTCAGCGACCGTGAATCTATTTATCAAGTTAGACTATGCTGGGCACCTCATTATTGTGAAGCTAATAGCAACTAAGTTACACATGAACTGACTAGATCAAGGTATGCTTTAGAACTCTAGAGAGATTGCTTCTTTGGAATTATTGTGGAAATGTTTAATGCATTCATCAACCGAGCAGCGAAATGTACATCGGACTCCAGCGTTACCAGAGTCTTATGGCCAAAACTCATTTCTACGGATACCAAACAAATTTGAAGAGATATTATAGAAGTCTTACAGATAGACTAGTTATATAATCGATTTCTGTAGGCCATGCGAGGAGACATGAGACACAGTGGATCATATTTGATGTGACTGTCCTTACCTCCAGATATGTAAGTAGTAAAGGCTAGCTGGTCAATTTGTTGAAGCTTTGGTGCAACTAAGAAACTGTTAAGCTTGAGGATCTAATAGAATTATGAACGAGATTGACTGACTAGATGGGAGATACCTAAAGTACAGTATTTCTCTTTGGAACTTCATGTCGCCATTTGCAGGACTTTGTTCTCTTTTTCTTACCTTATTTTTCTTTCTCACATCTTAGAAATGTATAGACTTGAGTGTATAAAACTAGATGCCATACGCAAACATAAAAAGGGTTTTTAGTCAAAATACCCCTTTCCCAATTCCTATAAGTGTCTGCTTTACCGCCATACATCAGCTGTTGACAAAATGTTTCAGAATTTCCGAAGCAGCGGCAGTAAAAGGAACAGCGCTTAACTGAGGCGTCGCAACGAGCCGCTATAATTGCTCAAGTGAGCTTTGGTAGTCAAGAAGTTACCACTCCAACCTCTCAACCCGGAAGCAGTCTAGAAATATGTTACAGCAGCTTCTGGCAACATAAATTAATGAAAATTACATTTAACACGCAATTGGAATGTACAAAATAGTAGAATAGGTTAGGTTAGGTTGAGTGGTAGCCTCTGATATCAAAACGCTCACTTGAGTACGCATAGCGGCCCGTTGTGACGCACAGGTAAACGCAGTCCCTGTACTGACCAAGTTCTACCAAGCCAGAGAAGAGGAAGAAGTTGGTCAGCGCAAGGCTGCACAAATAATAGAAAAAATATATAAAATCCCATTTGACCCTTGGTCCCTTGTAAGGGTTAATATTATTATACAATATTAACCATTTTAGCGTCTACAAGGCTGACGGATGTAATTTAAATCATTCTACCTCTGCATTGTTCTGTGTTGTCTTCGAATACGAGCAATTTATCATTTCACATTTTATTTCTGTAGGTTTTTTCTTTGTTTGTTTTTGTTGTCTACTCTACTCTTTCTAATTCTTCTAAGGTCTGTTGAATATGTAAAATGCTTAATTTATAGGCAAATATTATCATCAACATCTATTGCCTGTTAATATCTATTATTCGATTCGATTCGATTCTATTCAAATCTCTCTCTCTCTCTCTCTCTCTCTCTCTCTCTTGACAAAATGATTCACTTGTTAAATGTTTACATCATCGTTTATTAAAACAAACAATTTTCAAAAATAATTACCCCCGCCGTGTGATAATTACAAATAAATTTTAACACTCTTAACGTTTATTATTAGAAACTTAGCAATTATTTTTAGAATTACAGACAAAAAAAATACCCGTTAATTAATTAAGCAATTACACGGTGTTAATAAAAATAGATATTAAAGTATACTTTAAACAATTTAACATACAAAACAAACAATTTATTAAAGGAAAAATTGGTATTCAATTTCGAAATATGATTTGCAATAACAACAACAACAACAACAACAGCTTAAATATGATTAATGAATAAAATTCGATTTTTTGTCCACTCACTCGCTCTTTTAACGCACTCTTTTAACACACTCATTTAGTTATACATATAAGCGGCTAATACCTATGAGCCGTTTAATATTTTTTTTAGTATCAAAAAAATATTTAATAATTCCAATGAGGAAAATACCTACAGATGGTGTATAATTTTTTAACAGTGCGTGTTAAAAATATGTGTACAGATAAGAAATAATGGCATGAGTTTCTTCCAAAACCTAACAACAATCGTTTAATAAGGATTTTTATTTCTCACACGGCTAAAAGTTCCCTGGATTTAAATTAAGAAGCTCCTATGGCCTCTTCTGTGCTTCTGTACGGGAAGCTTAAGAATAGTTAGCAAAATTTTAATTTCAAGTGGGATAATTGGAAACGGGGTCAGAAAAACTGAATTATTCCTGTTCCTGGTAATTGTAGAAATCTTAAGGACTTGAATGCTTCACTCTACATAATACATACATACATACATAATAGGCCATTACAACCCTTCAGTCAGGATTACGGTCTTGCTTCTCACACCACTTATGTTGTGTGCATTAATTTTTTACATGAGTGGCGTGACCTACAGTTTAAAGTCGACTCTGAAGATTTTTGATTTTTGAGAAACTTTACATGGCAATTTTATTTACTCTCAGAGTTTTTGCCAGAAATCTGCTGAGAGGAAGCCGCCGAAGAAATATTTTTTTTCATATTTCGTTTTTGATGTCTGACCGGGTATTCGAACCCTGGCCTTTCATCTAATAAGCCAACACACTACCCACTAGACTACGGCGACCTCTTGAGAAAAAGGTTTGTTCCAACTGTCAATAAATATTCAAACGGCATAATGGTCACATTTTGTTCTTACACTTAAGGAATCAATAAACCGCATTAGGTCTGCCGTGCATTAAAATCAAGCATGTTTATAACACCGTCGTATTGGCGGACCTATCAGGTCTAAATTGAATGCAAAGCGTACCCGCCTAAGTCGATTAGTAGGTACTTTTTTGGTTTTGTATGTATTCCTGCAGATCATTACGTAAAGGGCATTCACGCAAATGGACTTTGCGTACCTTCAAATGTCTTCTCTGTACAACTTGTTAATCGGAAGAGTATGAGCAGCGTATTATCCACTTTATTTTAATAATACCCGTTGCGGACTTGTTGCAAAGTACTTTCATTAAACTCTTAATTCATCCAACTTCCTGCCTTTCAGACTAATTCTAACAGTCACCACTAAATAAAAGCGGCAAGCGTTTTTAGCTGTCAATATTTCTCGTGTCCATACAATTTGTAGGAAGCATGCCGAAATAACACGATGGCAACACTTTGTAATTGGAAAATCCGATTTTAATAGTGCGTTTAACAGTGAAGTTGGTTGCAAAAGACAACAAATGTAAACAAATAAAATGTAAACAAATAAAACATTTGACAAATAAACATTATTTTGATGTAAATTTGAAGCTTTTACTTAGGTATGACTACAGAGTGTAAAACCTAAATGGTAGAAAATATTCCGCTTGTGGTTCTTATTTAGGTTTGGCAGCAAGTGAATTATGCTTTCATCTTTCTCTCTAAACCACCCATCTTTACCGACGTAAATTCTTAATCCGAGTGAGTGATGAGTGAACAGACTACTTTACAATATTTCGATTACTTCTAGCTTTTATTCCAAAAAAGGGTAGAGTTTTGTATCTGATTCCGCTGCCAGATTTAGCTGCCAAAAAGTTTTAATTTTAATATCTGCTTGGGAACACTTCTAGTTTTGTGAGATGGTGTTTATTTTTTTACCGTTTAAAGTAATTTTGGTTCTGTATTATGTAATGCCGGATATTGCTTAAGATTTTCTTTTCTTTACATCACATGGTGAGGCCTAAACACCTACTCGATACTGTAGGATGGCATCTCATTGAAACAAAAATTGTTTTTTTTTAAGTTTTTCATTTGCGCCCAACTTAATCGGTAACTTCTCTGTCTCTTTCTCTCTTTCTCTCTCTCTCTCACTGTCTTACACTTTTTTACATAACGTACACACATACATAATTGGTCATTACAACCCTTTAGTCAGGATTAAAACCTAGCTTCTTACAGCAATTATGTTACAGAGTGTGTTAATTTTTCATGGCTATTTTATCTCCTCCTTTATAATCTTATAATGAACCATAGACTAATGATCTTTGCACTCTATTTTTCAATTTATTCAAATAAAAATTTAATTTTAAATATCAAGTTGAACTTGATCTATTTTGTTTTCAACATTTCTTAATAAAAAATTAATTTTTATTCGAATTTTTCTTTTCTTTTTAGGTAAGTTCGATCACTTTTTTTTTTATTAAAATCAACTTGAAATTGAAAAAAAAATAATAAAAATTTTGGTAAGTGATGTTCCACTTTTAAACAATACTGTAAGACTTACACAACACGTTTAAAAAACAAAAAAAACAAAAAAGCAACGACAAAAAATTTTATTATGATCGTTGTCTGTACATACATGCATACATAAGTAAGTAGATACACGATAATAATCGTTAATAATAATTGAACATTAATTCGAACACTGCATTCATCTATTCGTTCCTTATGAAAACACTGTGCGTTCCATATGAACACTGAATGCAGTTCTGAATTTTTTTCATTTTTTTTTTTTCATTTTTTTTTTGTACAACAAACGTGTTCGTTTATATACGACAGCGTGCATAAATTACTTGAAAATTGTTGTGTATTAAACGACTACGACTACGAGTATGTCGTAAAATTAAAAAAAAAAAAATAAAAAAAAACATAAAAAATTAATAAAAAATTATCATGAATAATTAAAAATAAAAAAGAAAAAAATTTTTAATGAATTGTAGCTTACAAGCGATATATGCAGAGAGAATAGATATGGAAAGTAATGTGGATTTATTTTATTATTTACTGTACGATATAAAATTAAACTAATTAAGAAATTGTTAAATAAATTCAAATAAAAATAATTATACTCTACTCTTATAAATTATTTAATAAACAACAATTAGGGGACCTAAATTTCATTTGTACGAAGAAATATAATTGATGGATGGATGGGTTGCATTAATATAACAAATGAAGTGTGTTCGTTTTTAACCTCATATACGATACAGAAAAAATATAAACTTACCACTTTAACGGTTGTGGGAAAGCTATCGATTAATTTGTCTGCATCATTTAAATTTTAAAAACTAATTGCTAGGTTTCATAATGTGAGTCGTTCTGCAAAAATCTTAAAAAAACCAAATCAAGTGAACTTCGGATCTCTATGACCATTATTCTTTAAATCTTTTGATCTTGATTTTTGTAGTCTATTTTGGATTGCCCACCTCTTAATGATTTACGAACCCATTTTATAGATTCCTATACATCATTACTTATTGCCATCAAAGGCACTGCGCTTACCTGCAAATGTCTTCTACAAAGCTTGTAAATCAGAGCAGAGAAAGTAGAGTATTGTCCACTTTATTTCGATAGCAACCGACAACGGCTCGAAGCAGAGTCAAACTCTCTAACTGGTTTTCAGACTGACTCTTAACAGTCATCACTAAATAACAACAGCAAGCGTTTTTCATACAATTTGTATGCAGCATACCGAACAAACGCAATGGCAACACAGCTTCAACATTGATTCAGAGTTTAGGAGTGAAGTTGGTTGCACAAGACAACAAATGAAAAAAAAAAATAATAAATTGTAAACAAAAAATTATTTCCCCATATGGTGTGGATAGCGAATGTAAAAGACAGGATAAGTGATACATAAAAAGGAAAGCTGCCCATCGTACCTACATTTGGTTCTACCCATTAAAGATAGTTTATCTAGCTCATCTTTATTTATTTCTGGTTTAAGGATCCTTGTGAAGCAGTTAGGACCTTACATACATACCTACATAATTGGTCGTTACAAACACCCTCCTAGTTAGGAAATTACGACCCTAGTTTCATCAAAAGCACTTATTGTGTGTATTAATTTTATACATGTATGGCGGAACTTTAAGTTTAAAGTCGACTTCGAACATCAAATGTTTGAGAAATTTTTCATTAGAATTTTTATTTTCCTCTCAGAGTTTCTGGCAGAAATCTGACAATCGTTTCGTTGGAGATGTCTGACTTGGAGTTGGAACTGCGCCCCTATGTCTAATAAACCAATACACTACGTACTACGGACTACTACTGACTACGGCGACTTCAGTTAGGAGTTTACTGTGATGTAACTCCAATCAAAATTCAATTTTAACTAATGGCTGGAAACTGATTGCGAAATTTTTTGCTGAGATCGTCAAGCTGTAGCCACGTTTTTAAAGCGATAAGCATTGTAAAGAACCTCCTTACTTCTTATGCTGATTCGTATGT
>QOCX01000072.1:333995-348656 GCA_005959815.1 Sarcophaga bullata
GTTTGGGATGGCAATAGCAGTGACATAATTCACGAAAGTAAGCACTCCATAAGAGTCTTTGGAACAGATTGGAGTAGTAGTGTTTATTCTTGAATCATACAAACATACATAATTGGCCATTACAACCCTTCAGTCAGAAGTACGGCCTAGCTTCTCAAACCACTCTTTCTGAGAAACTTTACAAGGCAATTTTATTTACTCCCAGAGTTTTTGCCAGAAATCTACTGAGAAGAAGTCACCGAATGAATATTTTTTTCATATTTCGTTTTTGATATCTGACCGGGGATTGGAACCCTGGCCTTTCGTCTAATAAGCCAACACACTACCCACTAGACTACGGTGAATAGCGGCGGGAATAGATTCGATTAGAAAACTAGAAGCGTTAAGTAAATAGATGGTATATTCTTGAGGATTGAAACGTTTGGTCGCGTTCAATGGCAGTCGAATTGACTTGCTGCTGAGAGTTAAAAAGTCAAACTTTCTTACAAGCATTGTGGTACAATGTAACTGACGGGTGTCTGTGATATATCCAAGACAGATTTTGCAGAATAAGGGTTATAGACGATAGACAAGCACCTCGCTAGTTGTTTAGCAGAAACAAAATTGAATACTATCGGGAGGGGATTCTTTTAAAGGCTCTTTAAAAAGAATTTTTCAGATTTATGGAAGAATCCCTCTCCTCCCTCTCCTCCCTCTATCGCTCTCTCTCTCTCTCTCTCTCTCTCTGTTTGCTTACACACACACATACATAATAGGTCATTACAAGCCTTTAGTTTGGACTACAACCTAGTTTCTTACACCATTTATGTTGTGTGTGTTAATTTTACATATGATTGGTGGGTGGGTCTATTTACTAACGGTATATCGTATATCAATATGTCGCAAATTTTTTTTTAAATCTAATTTCATTGTGTTTCTTTTTTAACTTCCCTGCTATTATGACATCATAGCCTAGTACAAGTACAACAAATGTCATGCAATACAGCAATTCACGTTTTTCTCATTCTATTTTTAAACACTTTTTATTGCTTTAAACTTGACTTTTAATTAATAAAACATTGTTAATTAAATTAACTTCATTCTACTTAAAGCAGTAGCAGCAGCTACAAACGTGAACGATGTAGGAACAATAACCATTAAAATATTAAAAAACAACAACAATTATGATAGAAAAACAATAGAAAAAATAAAACAAAAACAATGTAGACTTACTTACCTACCTACCACTTGTTGATATCATCACAGCCAGATTATTACGATGAATTTTGAATTTTTTAAACATTTTTATGTTGAGGTAGTCCAGCAAAGTTTGAACGTTTGTCTAGTCTGGCCGTTAGTTAACAAAGTCACACGACCGTGATTAATATAACCGACTGACTGACTTACTAAATGTTTTTGTGTGGATATGTCTGAAAGAGAAAGACAACAAGATCTTACGTCATTTGAAGGCAATTAGCAATTCATTTCAGTTTTTTTTTTTTCTATTTTTCAACTACAATCCCTAGCTTTAACGATAAGGTGGTCTCTAGACAAGGTTTTGAAATAATTTTTGGTTTTTTTCTGCTTCTAACCTAAATATTATAATACAACAACAACAATAATAATGAACAACATTGTTGTTGTTGCGATTTATTTTTTTTTTTTTTTGTAGACAAAATGTCTGCCTAAAGGAGGTTTGTTTCCATGTTTTATTGCCACTTAACTGCGATCGATACTCAAGTGCTTCAAGTATTTCATACGTTTGGCGTGTGTTGAAAAATATGCATCACACGGATACTGGGCCAAAGATCATTTGCTTTTAACTGAAGGCGTTTAATAATTTTTTTGGCATAATACTTACGAGTACTTTTGTAACGTGTGGTTAATATTTTCTTGAAGTTTTATTACCAATTTGTTGAACAACTTAAAACATCTCCATTCACACCCACTATGTACATCGCATGAAGATGATCATCGATAGTGATGAAAAGTAATAAAAATAATTGGATTGTGGTTCTTAGAAATGCAAAGCAAAAGCTTTAACTAAACGTTGTGTTAGGCAAATTTTGTGGCAAAAGCAAAAATGATGATGATCGGTTTTGTTACATAAAATAAAGAAAAAACACAATGAAACATCTAAACAGGCAAGATGTTTGAAAAGCCTTCGTATAAAAGTAAATTCGGATGGTTTCTACGAAGAGCATATGCCGTACTTCATCGCTACTCTCTCAGCTATTGTTATTTCTTCTCCATATACAAGCATGGCGTACTCTTTTTCTGTTTTCCTAAGTATAGGGCCGATCCAACCCTTTACTTTCATTCCTACTCTTTCATCCGTTGTTTGTTCTTCTCCACACATAAACATGGCGTACCCTTCTTCTGTTCCCCTAAGGATATACGCCTTAACTTCATCCCAACTCTGCCAGTTTCTTTTGTTCTCCTAAGGATATGGCCGATCCAATACTTTTCTTCCTACCAGCTTCTTCAGCTGTTGTTTACTTCTTCTCCACATATAAGCATGACGATATGGCCGATCCAACGTCTTTTATTCCTCCCAACTCCTTCAGCTGTTGGTTACTTCTTCTCCTGCATATAAGCATGACGTACCTTTATTCTGTTCTCTGTGCTGTGCTGTTCTGTGTTATGGCCGATCCAACACCATTTGCGCCCCTTTATATAGCTCGATCAGGGCTGTTAGCTTGTCTTTTGTCAGAAACTCCAATTGGGTGTGGTTTTCAGCTATATATTCGGATAAGAAGTTTTCTCATCAGCTTAGAGGCACGTTGAAGAGCGGTACGATCATGATAACCTGGTTGTGGCTTGTGTTTCCAGTTTTCTGTGTAAAATTACGGAACTCTATCCTGATATTTGTTTCCAGGAGCGCTTTTACAAAACTATATCCACCACATACACAATTGGTCATTATAATCTTTTAGTCAGGGTTACGACCTAGCTTCTCACACCAATTATGTTGCTATTCACGAGTAGGGGAACCTAAAATTTAAAGTCGACACCAAACGACAGATTTGTGAGAAACTTTTCTTAGCAAATTTTATTTACTCTAGAGATTTTGCCAGAAATCTGCTGAGAGGAAGTCTCCGTAGAAATATTTTTTTCATATTCGTTTTGCTGGAGATGTCTGATCTGGGATTTGAAACGTGGCCTTACGTCTAATGATCCAACACACTACCTACTAGACTACGGCCACTTCTATCTCTCGTAAATTGCGTGAAACCAAAGAAAAAATTTGCTTTACGTACTTCATGGGCCATTAAAAGCCTTCAGTCAGTATTATAACCTAGCTTCTCACACCATCCATGTTATTGAGTTAATTTTTTTCATGAGTGGTGGGACGTACAGTTTAAACTAGACTCCGTATGACTTTTCAGAAGACTTCTAAGATATTTAAAGCCTCTATGCAATCTTTAACAATCTTCACAACAGTTCATGTAGTTATTGTTTATAATGGCAACCCTGTCAGCCATGTAAAAATACGCAGAATTTATTCTCACACAATATCTCCCGAAGACCAGAGAAAATTCTTAATGTCATCATAAAAATGCGTGTATAAATGCAGTGTCATTACAAAGATTCAACGAAAACCAAGAAAAAAATCTCAACTCACGTGTAACAACAAATCAACAACCGTAAACATTTAACAAAATAAGGATGTGGGCGTGTAAGTTACAACCAGGCAAACCTAACAATTCAGTTTAAAACCTCACGAAAGCCAAAGGAAACACATTCAAGATGCGACTACATGCAGCACAGCATGATACCTGTCAGTATTTGCAGCAGCAAAGCTGACAGAAACACCACAACAACACAACAATTAAATGATTTTGGTTTAACGTAGTTTTACTTGCAACACGTTGCAACGCATTCGCTTTTCAGAGGAATTACAACACTTTTGGGTTCATTAAAGGCGTTTTTTTTTTCACAGTAATTTCCATAAATTTGCATAAATTTTCTACACTTTTAGGCCCTTAGTACTGATGCAGGTATTGTGCTACATTAACCACATGTGTTGTACAAGTGAGGCTGATGCATTGGGAACAATTCAATCTTAATTTTAATGTTGCTTTACGCTGTTACTGTTTAATTAACATTTAAGAGACACAACGAAGAGTGTGTGAGTTTTACAACATCTTCAGAAGAAATCTTCATTTTTTTCTGGAGATTTCATGAAAGAAGATGCAGTTCTTACGTTATTGGTTACGTTAAATGGTGTTTGACATTAATTATGTAGTCATACAAGAGATAAAAGAGATAGAAGAGTTTTCATATAAAAAATCAATTTAATAGGAGTCCATAGAGTACCATAAACAAGAGGATATTGGGGTGAGATATCGAATGCATCGTTGTGGTGCAAAAAGTTGTAATTGTTATCGAAAAGATTTTCTTCAAATCTTGTATTGCAAAAAGCTGCAGGATTTCAGGAAATTAGAGTGGAAAGACCCCGTAAACTTACAGAAGTTTGTGCATGGGATACCTTTGGATGATTTGCTTTTTTCTTTTTCTTTTTGCTGATAGTTTGCCCTACACGCTCTCGGGCATCATTGACATCTGCTCACTTAAGCCATTCTCAGCATTCCTTGTAGAAACACTTTTCCACCTATTTCGGTATGCAACTGTCTTCTTGCATTTTAAAAATTCTGCCCATATCAAGAACAATATTTCTGTAGGTCTTCTCCTTTGACGTAAGAGTGTTTCAAGTACCACTATTCCCTACTGTTTCATAAACATTCAGATGGTAAGATTACTTCAGATTACTTGGAATTTGTCGTTAAAATATTGTCCCTCCTCTGCCTAGTACTTAATACGCAATCTTGGGACAGGAGTATGCAAGTAATCGAACAAAAACTTCAAATCATGGACCAAAAATGAAAATAATCGACCCAAAACAGCAAGTCATCGACACAAAAAATATAAGTCCTCCAACCAAAAAAAAATGCAGTCATCGACCAAAAAAATGCAACTCGTCGATCAAAAAATGCACGTCAATTACCAAAAAAAAAAAAAGGAAGTCATCGACTAAAAAAATGCGTCATCGAACAAAAAAATTGAGGTCATAAACCAAAATTGCAAGTCATCGACCAAAAAATCCAAGCCGATCGACCAAGAAATATACGTCAATGACCAAATATGCAAGTATTACAACAAGCGCAAGTCATCGACCCAAAAAATACAAGTTAACCAACAACAAAAAAAGTCATCAACCAAGAAAAATGCAAGTCATTGACCAAGAATACACGTCAATCACCAAAAAATGGAAGTTCAAGTCATCGAACAAGAAAATTGAGGTCATAAACCTAATCGAAATAATCGCTTCAAAAAACGCTAGTCATTGACCAAACACCCATGATTTTCGTTTTGAAAATACCTCGAGTTTTCCCATGGATTTCGAATGTTTCACTTGGTACTAAACATCCCCTCGCCTTTCCCACAGATTCCAAAGATTGCCTCGTGCACTCCATATTACAGTCTCGCTACACGCGGTAAATTCATCGTTCATAACTGCCAATATTTGAATTATTGGATGCCACATTTCATTCCACTTCAAAATATTTGCTTCTCGATACAACTTTCCTGCCGTAGCTTGTAACTCTTTAAGCATTTTAGAAAATAATCGAAACCACTTAGAAGAAGTATTTGAATATTCGATTAAATTGCGAAACGATTTTCTATTTTAAATTTTAAATTGTTTAAACAAATTCTAGTTAATCCGTTCAAAAGCCTCTTTGAAAAATTTGTTTGTGGTTTGTCAATATTTAGAAAGCCATTAGCACCCCGTTGCAGACAGCTTTTCATCTTTTTCTTTTGAATTTGTGCCGCTTTTCAGATACGAAATGAAGATGTTGTACACTCATGGACAGAAAATATAAATGAACAACAACAAACAAGTGTGACAAACATTTAAATA
Organism: Sarcophaga bullata; assembly: GCA_005959815.1. Lineage (NCBI taxonomy): Eukaryota > Metazoa > Arthropoda > Insecta > Diptera > Sarcophagidae > Sarcophaga > Sarcophaga bullata. The sequence goes on from QOCX01000072.1 coordinate 339,898, forward strand.
CACTCAAAGAAAATGTGTTGTAAACAGGCCACAACAGCAAACAAGTGTGACAAACACTCAAACGCAGCAAACGGCCCACAACAGCACATAGAAAACTTACAAAATAAATGTTAAACGGGAAAGCTAGTTACAGGCGGTCATGTCCAAACAGATGATGCCCTAAAACACAACGATTTATGGTATCCAGGGATATGTCCCTGCAGCCTAATGAACAAAGTAAGTAGGCACACAGTTGTGCTGATCAAAAGCACCATATTATACTCCGAGTGGGTTACAGTGACAGCTTGGATACCAAAATCTACTTGAGCGTGCATAACAGCCCATTATAACGCCACGGGTAAGTGCAGTCCCCCTTACTGAAGAAATACCATCGAACTCGTAAAAGAAAATGGTCAGCCCAGAGGCTGGACTGTTAAACTCCAACAAAAGCATTATTTGCCATACTCAGTGGACAAAGGTTCAATGCAGTTCAGACCTAGCTCAACCTGGACAATGGCAGGACTGCACTAGTCGGTGATAACATTACACTTTTGTAGAGGTTGCCTCACCAGTACCGTGTGTTGCAGGCCGAGATCGTGAACATATTGAAAGCGGTACAATGCTAGATGATCTTTTAATTCACTGGGGTAGCTAGGTTGCAATCGAGATAATATGACCACCACTGCCTACAGTGTAGTGTAGGGTGCAGAAATCAGTCAAAAAAAATTCCAAAAATTTTGTAAAAATTAGGTCATTTCTGTAAATTAAGTGAATTAAGTTCACAAAATGATTTTTAATTGAATGAATTAAACATGTTTTATGAGGGAACCTAACATGACACCAGGCACCTCGAACACATGCACACACACACTCACACACTCACAGTATAAACGACGATAAAATTTACAATTTTGAGGCGTAAATTCATTAAATAATCAACAAATAATTAAAAGTATCGCTCGCTCTATCTCTCTCTCTTGCTATCTGTAACGTTTTTCATTTTAATTTCTGGTTTTTATTGCTTTGGATATTAAATGCTCTGCTGCCGGGTCTATCAAAAAGTCAAAAAAAAAAGATTTTTTTTTTACTCTTATCGATGCATGATAATAGGAGAGACGCATAATAAATGCATTCGTTTGTTGACAACAATAACAATAACATTAACGCTAACAAATGCACATTACAAAATACATACATTACAGTACATACATACATACATACATACATACATACATACATACATACATACATACATACACACATAGATACATAGCATACATACATACATAACTACATACAACATACATACATACATATAATACATACATACATACATACATACATACATACATACATACATACATACATCCATACATCCATGTATGAATGCTTATATAAGAGAAGATAAAATAAAAATAAATAGCAGGCCATGTCCCCTATGGTTTGATTGGCTTTTGATGCCAGTAGGGTTCCCTACTTATAGCAGCAGAAACAAAAACTGTCACATTTTCACTAAATTATGCCGCTTTTTCAACGGTAATCGGTGGAAAAAAAAATATTTCGTCATCTTAAATCTCTAACGATCAGTGATAATGCACTTTTAAACGGAGAGTAAAGAAAGAAAAAAGAAAGAAAAAATATTGGAAAGTTAATTAAGTTTAGAAATAAAAACAAAAACACATACCTACACACATAAATATGCATTCATTTAAACCAAAAAAAAAAAGCTCTGGAGAAAACAGTACTAGATCTCGATATAAATTTCGTTTAATTTGAAATTCAATAGAAATCACTTTCTTTTCCTTTAATCCGGCAGTAGAAACATACAGTGCAGTACAGACATGAACCATTATTGGTTACAAAAGTTTCCTAGAAATAAAAATAATCTGAAAATATTCGAACTCCAGCGATAAAACTAACAAATCATTCCCCAGACGATCAACAAAGTTTTGGAATGCAATAAAACGTACATGCATACATAGAAATTGGTCATTACAACTCTTTAGTCAGGATTACGACCTAGTTTCTTACACCACTTATGCTGTGTGTGTTAATTTTTTACATTAGTGCAGCTCCCACAGTTTAAAGTCGACTCCGAGCGTCAGATTTCTGAGAAACTTTTCACGGCGATTTTATTTACTCTCAGAGTTTAAACCAGAGATTTGCTGAGAGAAAAGCCGTCGAAGAAATATTTTTTCATATTTCAAGATGGCTGACCTTTAGTTTAAAACGTGTCCACACGCTTAATAAGCCAATACATTACCCACTAGACTACGGCGTCTACATGTAGTAAAAAGCATTTCTAAATAAACCCTACATACAGCCTTGGCCAAGGCGTGATACATGCTAAATTGTTGGCAACAGGAACATATGAAAAAATTTTAAAACACTGCTCGCACAAGAACACAAAAGTTTTTGTCTCCTATGCCAGTATGCTAACTTATATCGTCTAGTCAAACCCTGAATGCAAAACGGGAACCCGATTGCTATTCTACACTTACCGGGGTATTTTTTAAGAGAATTGCCCAACAAATTTTGGGGAATGTCAGACAATCGCACATACAACTAAAACATCATGAATGACTTAGGACCTCTGAGCTAGGTCTATAGAGCGATATTTTGTCTTATTTCGCTGCAGACATTTGTCTGGCAATGCGAAGATCATGTTATATATCAGTACAGCCTGTTAAGCTGAAGTTGTGTTGCCCAGTATTGGACATTGAGGAACAGCAAATGTCAATCTACTTTCTTACTTAATTTGTCATTGTAAATCTTTAGTCAGGGTTACACAAGCATTTTACACCTACAGTTTAATTCATACTCCGAATGACAGATTTGTGAACGTTTCTGATTATAACTGTTAGGGTTTTTTGGCAAAAGACTGCTGAGATAAAGTCACCGACAGAATTGTTTTTCAAATTTTTTGTTCGGATGTCTGAGCCGGAGGCTTAAAACATGTACTCTCGTCTATATAAAGCGCAAGGCACTACCTTCTTAGACTCCATCGGCTTTAAAGCCTACATTATTGAGAAAGTTTTAAACGCCCGGTTTAGCCGTTAGTATATGTATTAATAAGACCTTAATAGATTACTTTCTAGCGAATCAAGATTAAGCCGACCAATGAGTAGTATCTCACGCAATTCTGTACTTACAGTGGATCATCTACCATCGTAATACAATGATGATCTCCATTATATCTGAGACTTATGAACTCAACATCTGAATTGATCATTTTCCAAACAGCTTTGTACCACACTTTAACAAGTCATCCTAGAACCAAGTATCTACCATTTGCTTCAATCTATGCGGAATTATTTTATGGGTAAAAAATGCCCCATGATTGTCTCACTTTTTTGAATAAAGCTCGAGGAAATTCGAACTCTTCAAAACCTATTAAAATTCATCACGTAACTGGAATGTACTTTCAAAACTAGTTCGACTATACGATATACACTCACTGTTAATATTCACGGAGAGGGGGTCTACCCTATAAAGTATGAATTTGTCATAGGCAATTAGAGAGACGAGAGAGGTGTGTTTATTCTAGAGAAAAGAATTCAGAAAAATGTACTCAATTTGAGTATTGAGACATACAATACTATCTGGCACCTTGTGTTCGTTTCGAACTCTCGACTAGTTTGATTCAGCTAAAAAAGCTAGGCAGGAGATCTGCTGGAATCTTAACTCATGAGCTTACAAGCAGATGAACTTGTCAGAAGCTTTCTGTGGTGATTGTAGTGTGTTTGAATAGACATACTTCCGGAAAATAGATTATAAAGAATGTTGGGGACTCTACTCACTCCAAATGGTTTAAGGCAATCTAAAGTTTTGTTGGCTAAAAACAATGCGAAAAGATTTGAGTCCATGTCAGACCATCCAGGATTAAATAAAAAATATTTCTTACTAAGGCAGTTTTCTATGAAGAACAGGCAAAATATCAAATTGCCAAATAATGGGTCAGTCAGCACTAAAGGCACAAACAATGTATTCAAGACCACAACGGAATGCTTCTGTCAAGATATCAGAAAACGTGAAACAACTTTCTGGAGAATTCTAGGGAAGTTTTAATTTCTAAAGGCCTATATAAACAGCATTTTTTTATTATAAAGGGGGCCTATTAAATGAAAAGAACTTGAAAACAGTGTGTGTGCCTCTCAAAGAGGTAAATGAGGTCATTCAATTGGTTTCTTTGTCTCTTTGTACTATCAAGAGCCAATGATTTTATTTCCAAAAACAATATTTTTTTAATGACAAAGCTTTCTAACGCTTGTGGTTGAGGTTTTCAGTTTTTTTTTTTTTTTTTTTTTTTTTTTTTTTTTTTTTTTGGATTGAATTGTCGTCTAAAATCAAAGTCATGTCACATTCAAGCATTTGACAATATTTATTGAAAACAAAAAAACCAATATTTGATTTTCCATAACAACAACAAACAACAAAACGAATTCAATTTTTTTATTTGTTCCCTTTTTTAAAATTAAATTTTGTTGACTTTACCGCAGGTTTGAGAAAAAAAAAAGGAAAAAATTTTTTTTGTTGTTCCCCCCTTTAAATGACCTTCTCAAACAACAACATTTAAAATCAAAAAAGTATTGACACTCTGTAAACATTTGTTAAGAAATTAACTTTTTAATGGCTAATAGCGAAGATAAATATCCATAAAATAAACAACAACAACGACAACGGCAACAACAAAAATTTCTAATTTTGAAAGTGTTTAACGATCTCACGATCAAATTTATCAGCCAAACGATAACCAACAATTCAAATCAAATTTTCAATACAAATCAAATGTCAAATTGCAGTCTTAACGTCAAACCAAGTCAAGTCAAGTCCAGTGTAGTTGAGTCCAAGGTATTTTACAATAAATTTTATGTTGGGGTAGTAAACAATAGCGCAATAAATTTTTAAAAAATGATTTTAAATTTCAAATTTCAAATTTTATGCATAACAACAACAACAACAACAATAATAGCAACAATAACAACTACAAAAACAATGCCTATATAAATAAATCAAAATCGAAACGATTATGTATGCCTGAGTATATTTTAATCTCGTTGAAAGTCTAAAAAAATTTAATTTTTTTCCGTTTTTTCTGTTTTTTTTCAAATTCAAGTTCAAAGTCAAAGTCTGAAAACAACAAACCGCGAGAGAGAGAGAGAGAAAAAATAAGAATTTTTTAATAGACAATACGATAGGCCCCAATAAAAAAATGCAAATTTGTTGTGCTTAAAACGAATGTAATCGATGCTAAACGTGTGTGTGCGGAGACTTCCCACGTTTAATCACAAATGCCAGCTAAATTGTACATAAAACTGTCAAATGTTTAGGTTGAAATAAAAATATTATGAATTAAGAATATGACACTATAAAAGCTGGTCTAAAATCGTGTTCTTTATATTAAAAATCATACGCGTTAATAATTTATTAGAAAAACAGAACGAAATTGATGTTTTGATGAGTTGAAAAAAATTCTGTCAAGTTTTCTGAGCACAAATTTTTAAAGATAAACCGCCTTACATACATACATAATTGGCCATTACAACCCATCAGTCAGGACTACAACCTAGTTTCTCACTTCATTATACATGAGTGGCGGGACCTACAGTTTAAAGTCGACTCGAACGACAGATTTTCTTTTCATGGCAATTTTATTTTCTCTCAGAGTTTTTGCCAGAAATCTGCTGAGAGGAGGAAGTCGCCGAAGAAATATTTTTTCATATTTTGTTTTCGATGTCTGACCGGGGACTCGAACCTTGGCTTTTCTTCGTCTAATAAGCCAACACACTATCTACTAGACTACGGAGGTCATATTTTTGATCTTTCTTTATTCCTATTCAAATGCATAAGATCTGTCACAAAACCTCTCCGCCAATTAATAAGTAATTGCTGTACTACTGCAGGTTCTAGAATAACAGTGTTGCCATCTGTGCCCCTTGCATAACATATATAATATGTCATACAACCCATCAGTTAAGATTACTTCCATATGATGTGTGTGTTAAATTTTATACATGAGTTGCGGGGAATCTACAGTTTAAAATTTCGGAAATCAGTATGTAAACAAAAAAAATATATGCATGATCTTATCGAACATTTTTATTAATACTCCGTAAGGCGATTCCCTGCCAATCTCGATTCGAAGTCTTTGTTTGACTACAGCAAACTCCTTTATCAATAACAAAGAATACGTAAACGGCCATTGTGAAATTTGTTTCTTCAAAAAGAATTGGTGCCTATTATCGGGCTTTCACTTTCTTTTTCCACCTTATAAGACGAGAAATTTATTCGTTGGATCCTACATGAAATATTACCTTACATTGAAGTCGCCGCCAGTCAGTAGGTAGTGTGTTGGCTTATTAGATCGTAAGACACGATTCAAACCCCAGGTTCAGACATTAAAACGAAAAGATGAAAAAATATTTCTTCAGGTGACTTTTCCCACAGGCAGAGTTTGTCAAAAAAACTCCTGAGAGTAAAATAAAAACCATTCCATTGAAATCTCTAAATAAATCTATCGTTCGGCTCGATTTTAAACTAAGGCCCCGTCACTTGTGGGGTCTGGGTCTATAAATTCTGACTGGAAGGGTTGAATGGACCAGTAACGTATTTAAATACATACATAACATAATTGGCCATTTACAACCCTTCAGTCAGGGATTACGGGCCTAGGCTTCTCACACCACTTAGATTTTTGTGTTCTGGTTAATTTTTATACCATGAGTGGCGGAAAATACAGTTTTTAAAGGTTGGACTTCCGACACGACAGATTTTGATTCCTGAGAATACCTATTGTAGGGAACCATTTCTTGTTGTTTTATCCTAAGCACAATAGGAGTTTTTCATACGCTTGAGACTGCTTGCGATGCCGATAACTGTCATATAAATAAGAAGGCATAAGAAACAAAGGCAGACAAATGCCAAGCCAAGAAAGAGTACAAGACAGGAAATTAAATCTAAAAATAAAAAGACAGTAAAAGCCCTGCAAAAGGCATAGAAAGACAAAGCTTGGCCTTTAAATACTTGAAAGAGAACACAAAGAAACTTTTCTTCTTTGACTCCACTGTTTAACAACTAAACTGCATGCACCCAGGTATTATGGTATCTTGCGAAAGACTTAAGTATTCTTAAAGAATAGAAGGAAAAAAGGGAAAATAGTAAAGATAAAAAGAAAGAAAGAAAACGGGGAGTGTATCATTATAATTTTATTGAATATCGTTTAAACGACAGATCACCCTGATAATGATGACGTTTAGCAAAATTTATTATAAAGTATACAAGGCTCCTCTATTGAATATAAACAACAATTGCTTTGTGGTAAACAATTGTTTAAACATGTATGTACATACAGTGAGCATCAAAAGAAACTGTACATTAGAAGAAAATATACATTAATAAATTACCGTTATTTTTATTTTAAAATTGTTTCATTAGCAGTTTTTAAAAATGAAACAAAAAAAAATTACAAAATATTTGTAAATTTTTTCGGGCACACTCCTTAAGTGAGTTTAGTGTACAGTTTCTTTTGATGCTCACTGTACATACATATCATCCATATAGTTGGCTGAAATGTAAAATGATAGTTTTTTTTTGGTATTAAAGTATTCATATTAAATAACTTCAAAGTATTTTTTTTCTTCATATTTTCACCATAAATTTTTTATGAATACGTTGATAATAATAATAATCATAATAATAATGAAATAAAAACCTCATTAACGGTATTCATAACGGTAATTATTGGCAAACGTTTATTGAACTTCAATCCAATAAAAAAAAAATTTTTTTCTTATGCGGTTGGTATTGATTTCAAATGCAAAATCAAAGTCTTTCTATGCGTTTAGTCATCATGATCATCATCTGCCCGCCATTTTTATTGTACAGTTAGATTTGGATTCCATTTGTTAAACAGTTTTGTTTAAACAAATAATTTTTGTAATTAATACTCTTCGTATGTATTACTTAAATTGGCAAATTGTTTCAATTCTGCGGTTTTTTGTAACTCCCGTCTCTGTCATGCCACATTAAGGGTTTCGAATCAGATCAGATGACATCAGTTTTTAATTACCAACATGGGCAATAACAATAACAACAACAAAACAAAATCCAAGCTTAGTAGTGTGAAGTTCTAAAAGTTTTGTTTTTGTTTTTTGAATTTATTTACTGGCTCGTTGAATAAATTAATTTTTGTTGTGTGTGATTCATAATGGTTCGTTAAGTTCATTAATTGTTTTACAAATTTGTTGTTGTTATTGTTTTTTTTTAATAAAATAATACAATAATTAAATAATTATTAACAAGATTATATTATTATAACACGTTTATACAAATGTTACCCTGTATTCTGAAGTGTTATTTTACAAATGATTTCATGTAAATTAAGAATTGAACCCTGAACCCACAAAAATAAACGGAAATAAGCAATTAAATCGAAACCTTACACAATAACATAGTAAAGTTCATACTTATAAAAAAAAATTAGGCCTACGATTGCTAATTATTGAACATTTTAATCCAGCGGAATGGTTTAATCAAAGTTCAGAACCACTGACTTGAAATTTTTCAGTTGAAATAAAAAATTTCCGGAATATTCTTTCTAAACGTTAAAAGCTTTTAATTTATGACTTCATCATCCATAAACCACTCCTCCCTATTACTATTAAGTTCTTGAACAGAAAGTTAATAACCCGTTGCCATATCATAGCTATAAGATGGATACATAAGAACCTGTTATCCAAACAATTGCTACTTCAGAAGAGTTGCTATCGGCATACGAAGGT
>QOCX01000072.1:350537-360581 GCA_005959815.1 Sarcophaga bullata
TGAAGTTCCTTTGTTTGACTACAGCAAATCCCTTTATCAATAAAACAAAGAATACGTAGGCCATGTGAAATTGTTCTCAAAAGAATTGTGTCCTATTATCGGGTTTTCCTTTCCACCTATAGAGAGAAGTGTCGTGGCATCATACATGAAATATTACCATACATTGAAGTCGCCGCAGTCTAGTAGGTAGGTGTCTTGGCTTATTAGACGTAAGACCACGGTACAAACCCCAGAAAAAAAATATTTCTTCGGTGACTTCCCCTCAGCAGATTTCTGTCAAAAACTCTGAGAGTAAAATGAAAACATTGCCATGAAATCTCTAAATAATCTATCGTTCGGAGTCGATTTTAAACTGTAGGTGCCGCCACTCGTGTATAAAATTAACGCACACAACACTAGTAGTATGAGAAACTAGGCCTATAATCCTGACTGAAGGGTTGTAATAACCCGTTATATATGTATACATGAAATGTTTTTTCTGTATTTAATCGGATGAGTAGGGGGTAAATACATTGAAGTATACTTTTAAGAGCATAGCATGGAATATTGTCCAGAGCATCAATCGAAATACCTACCTCTGGAGTATTCACAAAATTCATATTTTTAATGAATTTTTAAAAAAACCTAAAATTTTTTTGTTCGTAATTTTAACTAAAGCTGCATAACCAGTTCCTTGGATTGTATTGCTTTAAAAAAAATATTTTTTTATTGATAAATGGGTGATCAAAATGAAAGTGTGATCAAAAGCAAAAAAGGATTAATTTAACCTCACTTTATTTGACATCCCATCCCGACTGTTTCTTTTACGCCACATTAACCAAAAATTATTCACAATGATTAATTAAAATAAACAATAAATTTCACTTAAAAAAGCGAAAGAAAATGAAAAGAAAGAAGATTCATGCCCCTATTTGGGTCAGTGAAAAAAAAAAACAAACAAAAAATATGCAAAAAGTCTGGACTTCAAGTGTAAATTAAAAATTGAAATTCTTGTGTGCAACAACTTATGGCAACAACTGGTGCAATGCTGTATACGATAAACAGTGACCTCAATTTGTTTTTTTTTTGTTCTTAAAAAAATTTGTCCAATTTTACAGAGAATAAATGATGTTTTGTCCCCCCAAAATGGATATGAATTTGGCAAATGATTCTTATGTACATACGTAAGTACATATGTACACTTTTATGGCAATAATAATAAAAATGTTGAAAGAAAATTCATTAAAATTTTGTAAAATAATGGCAAAGAAAACAAAAAACCGTTTTATTTTAATTAAAAAATGTCAACAAACCACTTAAGTGTGTAATTAAGAAACGAGAAAGAAAAGGACGGAAAATATTCCTCAAAGTCTGCCAATGGTTTGCCATTTTATGAGGTTAAAATGAATTTCTGAAAATATTTTCAAAGAATTTTAGAAACAAAACTGCAACTAATAGCTGAAAACATGAAACCTTAATTAAGTTTTTTCTCTTTTTTTTTTTTTGCAATTCTTTTCAATGTTGCTATTTAAAGAATTTTTGCCACAGAACTGTTGCTAATTGTAGTACTTTAGTCACGTGATAAACAAAATATTTAAACGCTTATTTTTTTAATAGAAAAATTACTTACAAAAATTTTATTTTAAAAGGATTCTTAAGCGATTTTATTAAATATAGGGTAGGCCAATCCCCCAGTCAGACATCAACAACGAAATGATGAAAAAAATATTTCTTCGGCGGCTTCCTCTCAGCAGATTTCTGGTAAAAACTCTGAGAGCAAATAAAAGATTGCCGTGAAAAGTTTCTCAAAAATCTGTCATTCGGAGCCGACTGTAGGTCCCGCCACTCATGTATAAAATTAAGACACACAACACAAGTGGTGTGAGAAGCTAGGCCGTAATCCTGATTGAAGTGTTGTAATGGTCAATTATTTATGTATGTATGTAGGGTAGGCCAATTAAAAGTTTAATTTGGCCTCACAGTATCTCATTCAATTGCTTCAATTATCGTAAACTTTTTCGAGTGTATAGGGTCGTATCTCGACTTTGGCATCTCATATGTTGGCCTTCAAATGCTCAATTGTCTCTGGTTTGTCAGCATAACACTTTTCTTTAACAACGCCCTACAGAAAATAGTGTCAACGGCGTCAAATTCCAGTTTCTTTGAGACCAATTGTCAACACTATTTCAGCTCATTAAATGGCCATCAAACTTTTGACGCAATAAATCAATTGTAGCATGAGATATGTAGCACCAATTGCAGCATTCTGTTGAAATCAAACATCGTTCACATTAATATCATGCAGAGCANNNACAAAAATCGTTTATCGTGTTGCGATAGATATTTCCATTGACCGTAATGGTTGCACCATTTTCAAAGAAATATGGGACTATGGTGCCTGCGCTTCACAAGCCGAATTAAACATTCACTCGTAATGGATGCATTGGCTTCTGTAAGACCAGGCGTGGGTTTTCTAAGCCCTAAATAGAAAAATTTTGCTTGTTAATGTACCCCCCAAAATGAAAAGATGATTATTTTTTAAAAACCGATATCATCGTGCAGTTTCTCGTTGGCCCATCTATTCTAATAAGTTCCAACGTTGTTCAAACGTAAATCGATTCATTACGTTCGAATAGAATGACATAAGTATTGCCAGATTCGAATAACTGTTGATTGAAATTTAAACCAATCAATGGGGCACACTTGATAGGTCCCACTTACTCGAATTTTCTTGTACTCTCTTCTTTAATCTGTCTTTTCAATTTCCAGTCAAGCAAAACAGTCCTTCTAAACGACTGAATTTGTTTACCTAGGCAATGGACTTAGCACAGTTTTAAGGGAGGAATTTTAAAGCTAAGTTAGACTATGAAATTATATTTTCCTGAATATCAATGAATGAATGAAACAATTGTGCTTGACTGCCATTATTTTTAGAATCTGCAAGCCGTTATGAAGTCGCCGTAGTCGCCTAGTAGACAGTATTTTTGCTTATTAGACGTGAGATCAAGGTTCAAACCACAGGTCAGAAAAAATATTTCTCTGGCGACTTCCTCAGAGTTTTTGCCAGAAAACTGCTGAGAGTAAATAAAAATTGTCATGAAAAAGTTCCTCAAAAATCGGTCGCTGGAATCGAATTTAAAACACAAGGTGGTGTGGAGAAGCTAAATCGTAATCCTGACTGAAAAGTTGTAATGCGAATTAGGTGTAGTTATACTAATGAAGTGTACCTATTGGCATCACTCAACATGCCTTATATGTGCGGTGCGATAAAAAGATATTATCGACTAAGTCGAGAAAGCCAAGATTGGCCTTTGTTATCTTTAGATGCACGGTAAACATTTCAACACTTGTTTGTAGTTGTTGTTGTCGAACTTTTTTAGAAACATAAAGGACGGTACATAGCAATATTGTCTAACAAAGAGCTGGCATTTGAGCACTGAGCTCATAAGCGATTATCTAGAGGATTAACGAATGGCTATGAAGGTCTTCTCTTAGTGGGCTTAAGAATGTCTAACAAATTTTCTTGAACTAATCACACAATGAAATTGTCCAAACTAAAATGATGGAAGAAAAGGAAACAATTGTGCTTGACAATCAACATTTTGGTTTGAATCTCTCCAGCAATGTCTTTATAGTTTACAGAAAACATAACAACATGATTGAGGAAACAGAAGAAATATTAAAAGTTTGATACGTGCATCTAAGACCAATGTTGAGTAAGAAGAGGAAAAACTGTGGAATGTTCGGCTTGAAATTCAATTTTTTTAGAATCTCGAATTCCAAGACCCTGGAAAACAAATCCTTAATAATTTTGCTAGAAGCAGTTCGAAGTGCATGAGAGCTAATTTTGCAAAGGTATCTGTGTTAGAATGCTCACTATACGTTCTCTTTGCAGAGACAGTAAAAGTTGCCAACAAATCTTATATGAAAATTTTTCCAAACGATATTAACTTGATTAACAAATTTCAATACCTTTCCGTAATCTTTACGAAACTCAACGTTTCAATCACTCAATCACTATCAATCACGATTCATTTGAGAAACTCTTTACTGAGCTAATATCGTTTCTGGCTCTTGTTAGTCCTACTAATCTAAGGTTCACAAACAATTCACACTTTTCTCCATCAACTAACATTCCTAGGCCGGAGACAGTGCGCTGCATATGTAGCCCCCCACTAAGTGCTGATCACAAGCAAAAATTTAATATTTCAGGAATTTCTCATACCAAAAGAGGATCTTAAGATTAATGACTCATGAAAATTAAAATAGTCAACGATCATTTTAGCAAAATTCCATTCGTAATTCAATTCCGAAAATATTTTTTTTTTTTTTGCAAATATTTTGCCATTTTTGCCTTACTTTTGATTTGAAATCTAAACGGAAGCAACATCTAAAACATCACACAGTCAATCAAAAAAATATTCGTCATTCAACTAACAAAGCAAATACACATCATTACACTCACAAAATTTTAGCTGTCATTAGGAGGAGGCAGACGACAATAATGGTGTGTAGAAATACTGATCGCCTATGCCAGCACTGTGTCGCTAATTGAAAACTGATCTGCTGATCACACACAAAACTAGAATTTCAAACAAAAATGCATTAACGCGTGTGGCGCGTTCATATAATTCTCGAAATTGTTTTTTTTCTCGTTCGTTCGTTACGGCTCATTAACGATTTTAGACGTGATTTTATTTTTTATTTCATTTCAAAGCAGTTTATTCTAGTGTTTCTTTTTTACATTTCATTCCTATTAAAGTAAGAAGAGAAGAGAAGAGAAGAGAAGAAGAAAGAAAATTGCATTTAATTTCTGTTGTAATTTTGTTGTAATTTTTGTTTTTGTTGTTCAATTCAATTGTAATGTTGATGTGGCGCCTTTGAAAAAATATTTTCAATTGATTTACAACAAGAATAAGAAGAAAGGAATAAGAAGAAAGGAATAGAAAAACAACAACACAAAATAATGCGTTAATTTAAACACAATAAAAAAAAAACCAAATTAATCGAGTGTGGTGGGGGTTGAAATAAAATTTGCGAAAATAAAAAAAAAATACAACAACAAAGAGAAAAATTGTTGTTGTTTTGATTTTTCTAAATTTAGCACAAGTTTATTGAACCAAAAAAAGAAAGGGAAAAAAAAAGAAAAGGAAAGCGAATAGGAAAAACTGTATTGAATTGATTTTCAATGGAATTCTGCATTGCGAATATCCGCAAATAAAATTTGAAAAAAAAAAAAGAATTTCAATTGAGTGGCAAATTATCGAAATTTTTGCACTAAATTCCAGAAATCAATTGTTCTATCAAGTGGTGTTTGAAAATATTTTTCTATTTTTGAAAAAAGAATTTTGTGTCTTATGCATAGCCATTCACATGCTAGCCTGTAGAGGTCAGTATAGGATTTCTAACACACACAGCATATGATAAGGTTGGTCCTAATATTCACTTACTTTGCAAAGGAACCATAATGAATTCAGAAAAAATCTTCTTCATTCTGAAACAAATTCATTTGCCAACGATAGTCAATACTTTTAATGACCCTTTTAATTGAATAACCTTGGCCTACTTCAAAATAAACATCAAACGTTGGCTCTACCTTGTTGACACCAAATCATGAATTCAAGACTGCAAAAAGAAAATAATCCGAAAGCAGTAAATCTGGCGACTTAAAGATTCGCACTCAAACAGGAATTCTAATAAGTCTCTGCGCTATTGGCAATTCTATTAACAAGCTCGGCCTGCCCTACCAGGATTACTGCAGAAGCTGCCATGATGCTGCCATGAAACGCAATCAGCGCAACACTTTTAAGGCGAGTGCCCTGCACTTCAGAACAGACATCCTCGGTTTTTGAGTAACAGAACGTTTGAAGATCTAGGCATGATGGTGAACGAGTTGCTAAGGGAACTGGCCGGTTTTATCCGAAGCTCGAAACCACACTAACGGATCATGACAAGAGCTTACCTCATACTAGGTAACATAATGCTCCTTATAACCACCGAAGGAACATGCCGTTCAGCCTAACATAGTCTAACAACGTCTGGCGACAAAATTAATAGAAATTAATATATGGAATGCAGGGCACATAAGCTTGCGAAAAGAGAAGTTTCCATGCTGCCGATTGGGCCAGATACTGTCTATGGAATGAAAAGAAATGTTTAGATGGCTACAAACATCGACAGGCTATATACAGAGAGCCGGATATTCTCAAGACAAATTTGTTTGTGGTAATTTAAACTTTTGTTGGATAATTCCAATTGGAACAGACTGTCCAACAGTGTGGCCCACTGACAAGGCACTGTCGGCTAAAATAGCCTCAAGCCTAATATGTAGATGCTGGGATTAAGAGAATGTGAATCATCAGAATACATACTTCGAACTTATACAGTGTTAATGTGTCTTAGAGGGAATATTCTATGTGGTAGAGGTGTTAGTCTAGGCCGCTTTGGCCACAATTTTCCCCTATTTCTGGAGCCATTCGAAGTTTCTGATGAAGCAACTTAGACTAATAATGGCCATGTCTGATAGTGAGCTGATGTGTATACCACTTTCTTCTCCCACTTAGTGCTGAGCATGTAGCCAATAGATGAAGAACAATATCCTTCTCTTCCAACCGCTTCTGCAGAAATCGTTTGCCAAGTTTGCAAGACCAATAAGCCTTACATGAGTGTCCATAATTTAATATCGCATAATGACTCCAAAAGTCACCGTAGTCTAGTTGGTAGTGTGTTGATTTATTAGACGTGAGGCCTCGGTTCAAACCTCAGCTCACAAATCTCCAAACAAACGAAATTTAAATATTTTTCCGGCGACTTCCTCTCACAGTAGCTTTCTGGCAAAAATTCTGAGAGTAAAATAAAAATTGCCATGAAAAATTTTCCTAAAAATCTGTCGTTCGGAGTCGTCTTTAAACTGTAGGTCCCGCCACTCATGTATAAAATTAACACACACAACATAAGTGGTGTGAGAAGCTAGGCCGTAATCCTGACTGAAGTGTTGTAATGGCCAATTATTTAAAACTGTAGGTCCCACCATTTATGTACAAAATTAAGGCACACAACATAAATGAAGTGAGAAACTAGGTTGTAGTCTTGACTACAGGGTTGTAATGATCAATTATGTATGCAAGTATGTATGAAATGAAACCAAACTGAGCGTGCTGCTTTGAAGTTTTAGCAGAGTTTTCGTGAGTCAGTCTATGCAGAGCTCTCAATTTGTTTTTTTTTTTTTAATATTTTGTTTGAGTACGAAAGATTTCTTGGAAATTGAAAATTCAATAAAAAAATGCTGGCAATAAAAAAAAAACGTCAATAAATTTTTATTGCAATGACTTTATCACTCACTGTAGAGCCGTAGCAAGACGAGGTGTGATTTTTATGATTAATCCTTTTCCTGGGCGGGCGCGGTACCACACCGCACTACTGTGCGTGGGGCCCCCCCACCCCCCCCGCGCGCGCGCGCGCGCTCCTACGTCATAAATTCTTTATTGACACTTTACTTATGAGTATTTCAAATGAAAATTATTGGTTTTCTTAAACTACGAACACTTAGGTCTCATATTTAAGAGGCTAATTTTACAAATTCAGCAATTTGAGAGTGTCTAAACAACACCACACAATATAAACAAACGTTTGTATGAATAATTTGCTTAGAAGTAATGAAAAATTTGTTTATTTTTTAGAGATGAAATTACAAACAAGAAAATTACATTCAACGATGGCTTACAAAATCCGTATGACAAAGTAAAATATTTGATTTGAGTTCAGTTATTATAAGCAAATGCCATGAAAACTTTGGAATTAATTTTTTTTTATGGCATTTTCAGTGGTTTCTAGAGTTACAAAGAAGATCAATTTGTATTTGAAAATCAACAAAGTCTTCGAAAAACTCTTAACAATACAAACGATTTCATTTCAATCTTGACTCATAATACAGAACTAAACACTTGACATTTTCATTTTTATTTTATTTTTTTTATCATTTAAAATCCTGTTTTATTAACCATTTTACTTTACTTAGCATATCATTTAAATCCTAAAAAACAAAAAAAAATTCAAAAATTCTTTTCCTAAAAATCTATGCTTTTTTCTCTTAAGCCTCTCCCTTAATTTGATTTTAAATCGTCTATCATTTCTCCATTATTCTTTTCATTTTCTCTCTTTCATTTACAGTGAATCATACAAATTCATTACAATCACCTCAAGCACCACCACCACCACAACCACCATTATTACTATCAACACAGCCATCATTACAGGTCCATGAAACTCAATCTCAATCACCATCACCATTGCCACGCCCATCACCATCTCTATCGGCTCAACAGCAATCACCCTCATCTTTAGAGGTAAATGAAGCAGCGGATTTAGTAACCCCCATTAAATTGCCTTTATTTCCGGGAGAATCTGAACCATTGGCTCCAGCTTATGAAACTACCGTAAAACCTTTAAAAACAAAAGAAACAAATTTAAAGCAAAAATTACGCGATTTTAATTGGCATCGTGATACAAGAAAAATTCGTGAAAAATTTTATTTTGAATATCATTCGAAGGAAAAATTCATGGGTATGTTTCAAAATTTTTGCATTTCTATGTGTGGTATTCTATTATTATCTGTTATCTTTCCTGTAACACCATTTCCTAAAGTATTAAAAAATTTGTCAACTTTTTTTAACAAATAAAAAAAGAAAATTTTCAGGTTTTTATAAAAAAAAATTTTTTTAATACTATGGGAAATTGTGTAAACAACCTAATGTAAGTAATTAATTAATTTGGTTTATAACTGTTTTTTTTTTATATCTTTAATTTTTTTATACTTTCTCCATTAATTTTTATCCCTAATCAATTATTTTTACACCATTTCCTTTATTAATCATAAAAAAATATCGTTTTTGGTATCCACTAGCTATAGGAAGGGAATCCAAGTATACTAGATTCAAATACAGTCGCCTGAATTTTTTATATTTCCCCTGACAGAATACCATTAGAACCGAATATTAAAGAAAAGTCAAGCGCTGCCATTTTTGGTTATTTTGTGAAATGGTGAAGCAAGCATCTTAAACCAAATTCTACAAACAGATGCCTTTAAAAGAGGACTGTGCTTCTGGACAAGGAATAATGACAGTTTATGATCCCAAGATCTGCTATAGCAGGCCATATTGTGCTAAGCTGGAAGTTTTTGATAAATGCCACTGAAATAATGTGTTGACGTGTCTTGCAGAGATACTAAAGTACTAGGGCAATACGACAATTTGGCTTTGTTGAAAAAATATGTTGAAATTATGCCCTGCGTTTAATTGAAATGAAATGAAGCATCAACAATTAAGAGCCATCGATATCATTAAGAAAAATTAAAGAACACACACATATTTATTCAAATTTTATTTTTTTTTTATATTTTTTTTTTGTTAAAGGAGGTGTTAATATTCAAATAAAAAACACAAAAAATTCCTCAAAAAAAGAAAAAAAAAATAAAAATCAATTAAATTTCTTAAAAAAATTATTTTTTCACATGCTGCTTTTGCGTTTAGTATTTTGAGTGGGTGTTAAGTTCAATCGATTTATTAAGGAAAAAAATTAAAAAATTTAAATTTTTAAAATTTCTTATAATACATTTATACACCATTTCCAAAAATCACACAAATTTATGATTTAGAAACTGTTGTTAAAAATAATAAATTAATAAAGAAACAACCAACTAAAGGGTCGAATACCACTGGAAAAGTCAGATTTTTTAACGTGGTCTGACACAGAAGCCTTTTACAGAAATATGTCAATAGAATCAGACAACATCGTCTGTAGGTAGTTAACAACATATACATGCACGTACACATTGAAATACGACAACCAAGCGATATCATCAAGGATGTCAATTGCAACTAACTTTTTCGTTTTTCATTGTTTACTACTCAAGAGGTAGCACTTGCATAATAAACTGTCAAATAAACCCCCCCGGCTTCTCTTCAATTCGGTAAAGTTGGCCAGTCTAAATATTGGCAGTATATTCGCAATCGTTTTCACTTATTGTTGATTTATTGTCCATTATAGGAGGAAGTGTGTTGGTTCACT
>QOCX01000072.1:370235-401444 GCA_005959815.1 Sarcophaga bullata
ACCTTAAGGTTTCCTATAAGATCGTTTAGAGATTAGGTGTGCCATATTGCTTATTAAAGATTTCCCTATAAGATAGAATAGGTGGGGGCTCACGTGGTGGTGATTTAAAACTAACTAACCTGCACTCGACGGTTAAAGCAAGACTCCATTAGAATCGAGAAGAAAACTTGTCTAAACAGTTAAGGAATCTTAGTGATCGATCTGTTATCAAGTAGCAACGTTTCAAGACTTGTTTTTAACATGTAAGGGTTTGTATCGAGCACTCACCGACAATGTCAAATGAATTGGACCGAACATTCTTTGTCCTGAACAAAACTACAACCTCTGCAAACATTATTAACAGAAAAGCGAAGCCTCTCCCCATGCCTATTCATTACGAAATTGCTATGCAATGCCAAAAACGCTGTCTACACGCTTGATTGAACATTACAACCCTCTAGTTAGGTTTACGACCTAGCTACGCATAACTACTTATGTTGTGTGTGTATTTTATACATGACTGGTAGAACATAAAGTTTAAGTCGACTTCGAACGACAGATCATTTGAGAAACTTTCATGGCAATTTTTTATATACTTCTAGAGGTTTCTGCCAGAAATCTACTGAGAGTCGCTGAAAAATATTTCTTCGTACTTCGTTTTGTTCGACATATCTGATCTGAGTTTAAACCGAGGCCTCACATCTAATAAGCCAACACACTGCCTAGCAGACTACAGCGACTTCTTTAAATAGTTCTTTGGTTCGCTTCCTACTCAATTTAGGCCTGGTGAGATAGGCAATCAGTACAGGATTTGTTCATTGACAGCCCAATGAAGACAAATCTATTTTCATATGCCGATTGGTAATCGGCTTCTACTCTAGCAAGTTCATTAGCTCTAAACTTACAAGGGATATCTTTCTGACTATGAATCTATATGAGAAAAGTTGCGGAAATTCGATCAAGAATTTAGCGTGTTTTACTAAACTCTTTTGACCTGAAGGCTATATAACATTGGAAGAAACTTTACGCAGGATCAATGCCGCTGAGTGGGTTAAGTGCTTCATTATAACTTTAAATAAAAGCAGCTCGATGCCTCGATTGCTATGGGAACTATTGACGGAATTTATTTAAATCTATGACTAGAATTTTACTTCTGTTTTATGGAGTGACCCATATTGTTATTTTTAATGCGGTGGTTAATACGTTGTTTCAAGTGCTTCATTATAATTTTTAAATAAAAGCAGGTCAATACTATTGGCGGAACTCATTTAAATCTCCAACTATTGTAGGACCGAGATGCTTTTTGCTTAAATTCCGTTCTATGGAGTGGACCTATTTGTTATTTTGCAGAAACGATTGTAATTTTCTTTATGTTTCAAATTCGAAAATTTAAATTTTCTCTCACTCTCTCAATAGTATTTCATTTTATTATGGAATGACCCATATGTGTGCCAAAAATTGCTGGTAGTTGTTGAAAGAAATGTGAAAATTTGTTTTACATGTTAACCTCAATTCTTTTCGTTTTTTTTTTTTGTATTTTTGGACTTTTTTGTTGCTGCTTTAAAATAAAATGAAAAATATTTACTTCCTGCCACATTACTCAGCTGTCAGTTTGATTTGTTGCTAAACGTGCACAAAATTAAAGCAACTAAACTAGGACACAGAGGCATTAGTTTAATTATGTAATGCACTATACAACAAACACATTCATTAGTTTAAGTAAATTTATAGGAAGAAATGTTTAATAATTTTCAATAATTTAAGAGTGAAGATAATAATCCTTGCGATAAATCCTAATGGTGGTGACATTAGAAATTTAATTTCGAAATTTTATGAAAAATTAATTTCAAAACTCACCTCGCATGTAAAAAAAATTTTATAACAAAACGAATTGTTGTATAAACAATACAAAAAAAAACTAATTAATTAAATTATAATTTATAACAACAAATAAATCATCAACTTGTAACACCAACGCCAGTGTTGGAAATTTTTTTTTTTTTTTTTTTTTGAAAAATATTTCCATTGCGTATACGAAACTCACCTCTATCTAGCATTGCAATTTTCACAAAACACTTGCAGAGCAAAACAAATCACAGAGCAAAGGGAAACACAAACAATCTAATTAAAGCTGTGACAAAACACAGGTTTTTCTTTCAAAAGAAACTTAATTTTTTTTTTTTTTTTTTTTTTTTTTTTTAAATTCTTTACATTTACAAGGTAATTTTTGTATTAAAAAAAAAATTTGTAAAGAGGCGCCCATAATACATACGCATTACAAAATAAGCCTTATTCTCGGTAGAGTATACGCGCAATTTAACACACACTTGCTAAAGAGTGTACACGACAATGTTTGCAAAATTTTACTCTAAGCAACCCTTTGAAATCGAGGTAATGAGTGCAATGCTCTCGTTTATACCATGACTAAATGGAACAATTATGGAACGGTCTTCTGATTAAATTTTGACGTTTTCTTTGGCATTACTTAGATTACCAGATATAGACACACTCAAGGTCATACACAGTATGAGATCCTACAGTACATTTAGCATATGAACAGCCATTAATTGTACGTATACCCCGAATCTTTCTATAGTTAATAATGTGCGTATGCATTTCTGAATCTTACATACAAACATGCATAATTATGCATAATTATGTCATTACAACCCTTAAGTCAGGATTATGACGTAGTTTCTCACACCGTGGGACCTACAGTTTAAAGTCGACTCCGAACGACAGATTTTTCAGAAACTTTTCATAGGAAATTTATTACTCTCCTCTCCTGTTTGCCGAAGAATTATTTTTTTATATTTCTTTTGATTGGAGATGTCTGACCTGGGGCTTGAACCGTGGTCTCAAGTCTAATAAGCCAGCATGCTACCTACCATACTACGGTGAATATTTGCTGAACTTATTGTCAGTAAAACGACTTTAAAGTTGTGTCGAGGATTATTCGATTGCTGTCTGTAATTGAACTTGAAGTCGCCATAGTCTAGTAGTGTAGTGTGTTGGCTTATTAGACGGAAGGCTTGGTTCAAAATCCCGGTCAGACATCAAAAACGAAACATGAAAAAGTATTTCTTCGCGGCTACCTCTCAGCAGATTTCTGGCAAAAACTCTGAGGTAAAATAAATTGCCATGAAATGTTTCTCAGCAATCCGTCGTTGGGAATCGACTTTAAACTGTAGGAGCCCGCACTCATGTATAAAATTACCACACACAAATAAGTAGTGTGAGAAGCTAGGTCGTAACCCTGACTGAAGGGTTGTAATGGCCAATTATGTTATGTATGTCTGTAATTGAAAGGCTAATGTAAAGAGCATTTCAAGCCAAGCTTGTAGGAAAATCTTTGGCGTGAAGTCCAAATTCATATGCACTGAATGTAAACCATAATGGTCCGACCAATATAGACCTTTGAGACCATTTTTTAAGCAAACACATAACAGATGAAGGTGGAAAGCATACAGAGACTGGCTTGTGTTGGTCTAAGCCAGGCAATGACAACCACAGCGAAGCTTGGGGCTCTGTTGGATTGTAGTCCATTACATATGCTAATAAGGATTAAAGCTATGGAGACTATGGTTACACTAATGGAAAATAAGTCCGACACGAAATTGTTCATGACCTAATAATTCTAGCGCTTGACAGTTCTCTTTTTCATTGTCTCATTGGGTGAAACCAGTAAACTCTATGACTTTTGGGAAATTCTTTGCAACAACATACTCTTTTAAGGGCAGCACTATTCTGCGGTAAACGAATAAGTCGAGGGCTGGCAGTAGAAGAGATAGGAGCAAGGGTGTTTAAATATTCGGAACCTATCTGACAATCAAGCCGTCATCTGAGCACTCGGATCACATGAGTTTAACTTGAGAATAGTGTGGGACGGACTGGGCTAGATATCAGGGAAATAGGGCCACCCCTCTGCTGGAACACAGATAAGCTCTAGTTTCACAGCAATGGGCAGAGGAAGTGAGGTTGCAAAAAGAGATCTTTAGAATGTCAAGGGAAATAGTGACACCCCTTTGCTGGTTCACAGATAAGCAGGAGTTTCACGGCAATGGACGGGAAGGTGGTATTGCGAGAACGGACGTTTGGAATGGCAGAGGGAATATGAAGAGAGTCAAAACATTTTTAAGACAATTTAACATTCTGTTGGATATTTAAAATATTGAAGGGTTTTGATTGGACTTCCAGGCAATAGTAGAGGATACTAACCTATTTCCACCGGGAATTGAGAATGAATCATCGGAATACACATATGGAAACTGAAGGAAACACTTGAGAGAGTATCAAGTACTGATATGGAACCAGATCCTGAAAATTACTAGGGCAAATGGACTACAAGAAATATTATAAGGGTGCCTGATGTTTCATTGACAAAATTGGAATAAAATCTAGGGCAGAATTTTTGTTTTTGTCATGCTTGACGATGGCCTGATTTTTGAATTTCTATTAGGGCATGATGTTATCGAGTTATCGACCTTTGTAACTGTAGTTTGATAGACAGTTATAAGCTTATTTATTCGAAATTAAACCATAAATGTATTGAAATCAACCCCGTTTCAAGAAGTCTTCAAACATAAATTGTAAAATTTTCTTCGTGTACTTACTTTAATTATTTTTCCTGTTTTTTCTTTTTTTTTAATTGTTTTTGTTGCATTATAAGTTGCACATTTAACAAATGCCATGATTTTGTTAAATTGTTTGTTATTTCTGTTCGGTATTGTTCTCTTGGCTCTTTGTGTTGCTGGTTATGTGGTTGTTGTTGTTGTTATTGTTAATGTTCTATTGCTGACACATATTATTGGCAACATGCCACAGCTGTTGAAAGTAAATGAATGCAGTTACTTTAAGCCAAAGCAAACAAACTGACAGCCAGCCAAGCAAACAATTGAGCCAAAATAGACAGACGGACAATCATCATACAAGCTGACTTGATTGCATACTTGGACTCATACAAAGGAATGGACGGACGGACGGACGTTAAGCGCAGGGCGCTAAAAAGAAATTTTTTTTGTTTCTTTTCATGCTCCTCACAAAACAGATTTTCTTTGATCGCCAAACAAACATGCTTTTGGTACATCATGCCTCCCTTATTTTTGTTTTTTCTTTTCTTTCATGATTTAAGATTTAAACGTGCGTACGCCTGCCTTTGACAGCTTTTGTTGCTGTTGCATGCATGCAACAGTGATTAATGGAACAGTGATAGGCTGGCATAGCAAGTAGCAGCAAATAATTATGACATGTTGTAAGTGAGTGGATCATTTAAAATCCAATGCAACACAGCATCCACCACACACTACTTCTTGTCATAAAACGTTTGAACAGAATTTGATTGGAAGAACAGAAAAACTTGAAAAGAAAAACCCGCTTAGAATGAAACTGGTAAGCAAGCTTCAGTTACGATATAATGAATGGCGTGGTTAGTTGGTAGAACTCTCTCTCATCAATTTTCAATACTTGTTGCAACCGAACAATCGTTGTGAATAGTTGTGTTGCTGATTATTGTCTATTTACAATGCGTTTTGTTGTTGTTGCATGATGCATGAATCGTACTTTAGAATTAGGATTGCGCGCATGAAAGTTGAAACCAGGAAATACGACCGACCGATGAAGAAGAATGTAGCCGAGGAATGTTTTACGCCATAGTGCAGTGGTTGTTTATTTTTCTTGTTGCATTAGGTTGGCATTACATTTGCAAATGCAAAATGCGGTTGGAATGAAAAACTTAAAGGCACAGTGGTACGTATGGTTAAAATATTAAGCTTTGATTGATGTTTGTTCGCAGAGAAGGATCAACAGTTCCCGGTATATGCAAATTTATTGCTAAAGTTGGTGAAACTGGTTTCACTGTTTCACTGCGCCAAAACGTGAGCGTGCTCGTACAGTGCGTACGCGCGTCAACGCTCTCAAGATTTGAATATTTCACGCACCAGTTTACGTTGGATTTTGGGAAAAGAGTTCAGTTGGTTCAGAAGTTGAAGCCAGATGACCATCCGCTTCGTTTTCGCTTCGTTAGATGAGCCAACAAGAAACTGCTGAGATGATGTCGATTTTTCCCAAAAAAAATTAATCTTTTCGGTTGAAGCTCATTTTCATCTTGGTGGGTACGTTAATAAGCAAAATTGCCATATTTGGGGCTCCGTAAACTCACTTGTGGTCTTACAGAAGCCAATGCACTCATTACAAGTGACTGTTTAGTGCTGCTTGTGGAGCGGAGGTATCATAGGCCCATATTTCTTTTAAAAATCAGAACGGCTCACCCGTTACGGTCAATGGATGCACCTATCGCACAATGATAAGCGATTTCTTTGTACCCGCTCTTCATGGCGTTAATGTGAACGATGTTTGGCTTCAACAGCAGAGTGCAACTTGCCACACATCTCCTACTGCTACAATCGATTTATTGCGTCAAACGTTTGATGGCCGTTTAATTGGCCGAAATGGTGATAACAATTGGCCCTTAAGAAGCGGCGATTTGACGCCGTTGGTTTATTTTTGTGGGCGCCGTTAGAGAAAAGTGTTATGCCGACAAACCAGAAACAAGTGAGCATTTGAAAGCCAACATAAGAGATGCACACATACAGAATCCTAGTGTATTATTTCTTCAGGTTTATGTTTCAATTTCTTTAATCAAAATTTTTTCCATCCAAAACCACTGTGCCACTAACTGTCGGGCTTAATGACTTAGAAAAACATAGACGCACAGAAATTCTTATTCATTTTCAATCGGTTTCTATAAAATGATCATCGCGACCGACGACCACTTCCCGATAGTTTTCAATAATAATATGATCGAACGTGTAATCGAGAAGTAGAAGACAAACATACTCCAGTAATTCATGCTAGAAACAGACTGCGATCCTCACCACAAGTACAAATTACACGTTGAATAAGAAGGCGAAGAAGCAAAAACAAAGAATCGAATTAAAACACCAGATACAAGCCGAGATAATAGTTGCTTAGGAGAGCGTATGTCAAAACTATTAATTTTTCTGCATCTTCTTGTTCTTCTTTTCTTTTTCTTCATGCGCATTCTAAGAAGTTTATTTCAATCGGTTTGCAATCGTAATTGAAAAAATATTTTCTTTCAATTTTCAAATGAGTAAGACAGACAAGATGGACAGGACAGACGTTCGTTTGTTCAATCATAGGAAACGTTATTGTCTTTTACTGTTGAAAACATCATGACGTGATCATTACCAATTAATTCCAAGCAATGCAATGCAATGCAACCAGCGTTTATTTATTCATCCAGCCATTCATACATTCATCGTTATGAATTGCCAGTTATTATGCGTGTATACGAACGTGCATGACATCAAGCATTACAGCAGCTGGAGGGGACAAGGCAATGCAATTTAATCGCCATGTTGAGATGCTACTGTTTGTCACGATCGCTGTCATAATGCTAAAGTTGATAGAATTTTCTTGTAAATACCTGAACATGTTTCCTATACATACCCTCTCTCTCTCTCTTTCTCCCTCTACCCACTTCTTTCCATTTTAATTGTAGTATCAAGCACCACTGATTGATGATGGATTAAGCTTGATATCTTAGATCTTAAAATCCAATGACTTCACAGCATGCAAACCTGCAATTTAGAATTGTTGTTGAATTATGACACCTTTTAGCATTACGTGATTGGTTGGTGATCCGTTTATAATTTGTAGAGATACATGCATAATGAATGACATCATTTACAGAGGGGAAATTATAGAAAATATGATTGTAATGATGTCAATCATTGTAATTGAGTGCTGATATCACTGTAATTACACGAAATAAAGAAATAATGATTTGGTTTGTGGCTTGACTAAATTTAAAACAAGAAAGTGTTGAAAGAATAACGCATTTACAGTGGGATTTTTGAAGGTATTAAGGTCTGATCATGACCGTTCTTCAATAGAATTGTTTAATGATTTGAAAGGGTAGCATTCCCCACACATATTAGCCATACTGAGACATATGCGTCCAGAAAGAAGAGCTGAACTTTGAAGATAAGGATTGAATATGGAATCGACTTAGACTGTCAATATTCATGCATAACAATTCATGCAGTTTCTCTATGCAGTAGGCACCCAAGTGCCTTTTTCTCCACCGACCAAGTGCTGAGCTTGTGCACAGTAGGTGAAGAACAGTCTCATCCTCCTCCTCATCTTCACAGCTTCTGCAGAAATCATTTGCAAGGTGTCCGAGACAAATACGCCTCGCATGCATTCCTATAAACACAATGCCTCGTAATAACTCCTATAACAGTGTTGACGCTATGTCTATGGACTTGAAGCAGAGCCGTCACGGCCTCTTATCCAGTCTTATCAAGATCTTTTTGAATGACTTTACAGAGAGTCTCTTAAAGATTGCCTCTTGCCTTCAGAGTACATCCACAACTTGACTTCACATTACTGATATAAAAGATATCACAACTTTCTGGAGTACACTTTATTGTGCCGACGCTTATCACTTCGTCACCTAGTTATTGTTTTCGAAGATTCATGTAAATAGGACGCCCAGAGGCTGGTTACCTGTCTTAGTGAATAAAGAAAGAATCACACTTTGTGGGAAACTCTTAGCTGTGCCGACACTTATCACTGCTACCCTCTACTTTTGTTTCTCGCAGATCGTGTATATAGGACGCCAGAGGGCCTAATACCCCCTTGTTCAATGCCATATATAAAAGTCTGATGAATCGTCAAACATTCTCTCATTCATCCCCTCAATCATCCTCATTTATTATCGTAACTAATCTTGCCCTCTTTTTCGCTTAAAGGCAAAAAGCCAATCAAATCCGAAAATAGCCTTTAAATATCACACAATCTCGGTGTGTGTGTGTTCTCTTCTGTACTGCAGTGAGTGACCTTTTGATTTCAATCATTAACGCTATCCCGCCGTGAACTAATTTGCGAATTTCAATTTAGAAATCCCAACAAATACAGGCGAAAATCAATGCTGCTGCCAGTGCTGCTGCTACTGTTGCTGTTCATTGTTCCTGGGGATGATTGACATTTTGGCAGACGAAATACCAACAACTTAAACTCACAGATGAAAAAACAAATACAACAAAAACAATTTTAATTGCAAATCATTTGCAAGAATTTAGTCTGAAAAAAAAACGAAAAAACATTTCCGGTATTTCCTCCAAAGACAAACAATAAATGCGGCGGCTGCTGCATGGCATGGATGTACTCACTTGTAACGCGAATAATATTTTTAAAGAAAACAAAAATTATTTAAAAAATATTACAAATAAAATGCAAGAGAAGCAAAAATATGAATTTGAAAATTTCGTTTGCATGTGAGGAGAATCCCATTTTATTTCAACAGTTTTTCTGTTGTGTTGTTTTATTTATCGATGAATCGATGAATCGCACATTATTTTTGCATTTGTTTTGCATTCAATCGTAAAACAATCAATAATTGTATCAAATCCGTATCTCTGTATCTGTATTGGTCGTGTGAATGTGTATGTAAAATAAATATTATTTCAACTGTCTGCCGTACGGAAGAAATGCAAATTGTTTGCAAAATTATCATTTTTTTTTTGTTATCGATAATAAACATTATTTTTGTTTAAATTGTTTTTCATTAATTACTCTTCTTTTGTTATTATTTTTGTTAATGTTGATATAAAACGTATGCTGTTTATTGTTTATTAAATTGTTATTAAACAATAAAAGAAAATTATAAGGATACCCACACGATATACCAGATGAATGAGAGGCTTTATTTTGGTGTTGCCTTATTACTAAGTGAGGGAAGGCCTTCCAAGAAGGTGCGGCCTTACGACCGGGGGTTCACAGGTTATTTCTAAAACAGGAAGCGAGATT
Source organism: Sarcophaga bullata (assembly GCA_005959815.1). Classification (NCBI taxonomy): domain Eukaryota; kingdom Metazoa; phylum Arthropoda; class Insecta; order Diptera; family Sarcophagidae; genus Sarcophaga; species Sarcophaga bullata. The sequence continues at coordinate 380,046 of QOCX01000072.1, forward strand.
AGGATGGGTCTGGACTGCACAAATTAAAGGGCGCGGCAGTACCCCACTACACTGCTACCGAGGTACGCCAGAAATCTTTACTGGAATTGTAGATTAATTGATCTTAACCATTTAGGTTGAGGGTTTGCATTTAAAGACAAAGCTACTTGCTTGCCTTAACACTTCTTCCGACCACCATCCTTACTTCCGCGCCTCTTCCAGATGACAAGAGTTTCCTCAATTGGGTCTCCAACGCAAATAGGGTCGTCATCTTCGCCGACGTCGCAATCCACTCACCAAATACCGTGTCATCGTAGCATCCTCTTTCATCCGAACACACAGCCGAGCCAGCGCAAGTGCTGGATGTTAACGCACTCCACAGTGTCCATGTAGTTGAGCAACTTTATAGCCATATCATTGTTGGATCGAATGCGGAAGTTATCAGGCCAATATCTATTACGTATGATGTTTCTCTCGGAATACTTAAAGGCTGCTAACAGAACCAACTTGAAAGTCCTTACCCCAGTAACAATACCTTAAGAGGAAAATTTGAAACAAAGGCGTGGAGAAGTCTACGTTCGAGCAAGACAACACTGGGTTATACGATAATCTACAGAAGGGATTATTGATAATCCAGGACTCTCCATTACGCATAACCCTGTTAGAATAGCTACAGTAAACAAGACGCCCGTACTTCCTTACTTAATTGCAGGTGAACAGAGCCGTCTTGTGTCGGAATTGTCGGTCTGCGCTTAGTACGCTTCTTCCTAATGCAAAAAAATTCTCATCTAAGCGGACATATTCTGAGCCCCGCATCAAGATACCATCCGGAAAGACACGGACCAATCCAGCGTAAAGCAACTGGAGATGTGGGTTTGTATCGGTTGTTGGGTCGGATGCGAAATCATCACTTGACAAGAACTGCACCGCAGGGGCTGCGGTAAGAACTTTTGTCTTAAAAGACCTTATCAGTCAGCTGGCATCGTGGCATAAACCCTCTATGCATGGCGCGCAATAGTAGGATGAGTGGACTCAGTAGAGCAAGAGGCTGTCTCAGCACGAGAGTTCGCTGGGCTACTCCAAAACTGCCTATTGAGGCAATGCAGAAGACTTATGTGGACCTATCGGGCAATGTGAATTTCTACCAGCTTTATTTTCAAGCATGACAGTCGATTTTTGCAGATAACAACGAACAGACGTACAATTAGATTCACCTCTGCATTTAACTTTGTGTAATTCGGTGACCCTACCATATGTATAGAAATCCCGTAAATTCATGGTACTGCCGGGTAGGCGTACACCTGCTCTGAAAACTTGCATCGGTCTACAAATAATACGAAATGCGCCTCATGACCAGGAAACCCCACTGCTGATACAGAGAAACACCGATAGAAAGGTTCCAAATATGCTGAACCAGTGGAAGACGTGAAGAACATTTCCTGCATTGCCGCCTTGGTGTCGTCAATGGGGATGAGAATGACTGAGGGAATGCTTCATTCTTGAAGCGAGTTCCGCAGCCATGATTTACGTGGCAGCTGACTTTAGGAGAAAATTCCACATCGTCTAATCAAGTTTACAACAGAATCCGCAGGGATAGGCATGATAGGAAGGGACATCCTTTCTGTACGAAATTCTAGTCGTATGAATATTTTATGAACACCAAGCTATTCTGATAGAAATAGGCACTGCCTAGATGTAGATAACGTTGTAGCGAGAGCGAGGGCATGAGCGTAACAAGGCCGCTTGATGTCCATATACTCTGATAGGGACTGTTCAACCCACTTCTGAAAAGTCAGATTAACCACAATGAAAAGTACTTCACCTAAAAAAGACTTCTTAGCGAGCTAAAGTAGAATTTTAAATAAAAGTACCTTTTTAAGTAAAAATTACTTTTCAAGGCAAAAGTACCTTTTTGCTCTGAGAAGTCATATAAAATAATGAGAAGACTTTCACCAAAAAGTACTTTGTAGTATCTTGGATGTACTTTTATACTAAAAGTACTTTTTTCAGGTAAAGTACTATTTCGGTAGTGAAAGTACTTTCTTAGTACTAAAAGTACTTTTAGATAAAATACTTTCATTGCTTTATTGAGCGTCTTACCTCAAATGTTTTTTATTTACGTTTTACTTTTTTATTATTTAGTTCAAAAATTTTTGCCCAAAAAAGTCTTTTTATCTCAAAAACTACCTTCCGAATTTCAATCTAATTTTCTTCTAATCCGATAATTACTTTACGGAAATGAAAGAGTTTTTAATGTTTTCCCCCCTTTTTTCTTTTACAGCCTTATTATCGAACCTAATCTTAGAAAGTCTATGAATAATGGTAGCGTTGCCATACATATGAAACGCGATTACCGCATAGCGACCTTTGAACCCATTGTTCTGGATGTGAACAATGTGAGCATCTCAAATGTACGCGTTATTAGAGCTTTGAATGAGACAAGTTTGGAAGAAATCGAATTGGATTTCGATAGCGAATACGGGCCAGACAATACAACATTTGTTGTGACGCTGGGTAAAGCAGTGGCCGAAGAGAAAGACTTAAAAGTGGTATTAAGTATGGATTTTAAAAGTCAAATTACAGACACATTGCAGGGAGTTTATAAGACTAGTTATGTTAACGTAGATACAGGAAAACAGGAGTGAGTATGAGGGAGAATGTTTTTCGCAAGAGATGGGAAATTAATTTTTCGTTTCTCCTCTTTTATTCTCATTTAGATGGATGATTAGCACACAGTTTTCACCTATAGATGCACGCAGAGCCTTTCCATGTTTCGACCGTCCAGATATGAAGGCCAATTTTACTGTCAGTATTATAAGACCAACAAGAACCTCAATGGCCTTATCCAATATGCCCGTATATCATAGCACGTGAGTTAAATAAAGAAATTCCAGAACGAGAATATTGTTTTTATTTCTTCTTCTCTTCTTGAACTTTAGCATCCAACGTCCCGGTTTTACCCGTGACGATTTCATGACCACGCCCAAAATGCCCACCTACCTCTTAGCTTTTATTGTCTCCAATTTGGTGAAATCACACTTTTCCGATGTCGATGCCAATCTGGTGCCCCGCGTTGAAATATGGACGAGACCGGAAAACAAGGATATGACCCGTTATGCCTATTCATTGGTGCGTAAATTTCTACCCTATTATGAGGGCTATTTTGGCATTAAAAATCGTTTGCCTAAAATCGATTTGGTCTCAGTGCCTGACTTTGGTTTTGGTGCCATGGAAAATTGGGGTCTAATCACTTTCAGGTAGGTTTTATATTCAAAGAAGAAGAAGAGTTTCCAAAAAAAAATTAAGATTTTTTCAAATTTCCAGAGATTCTGCTCTTTTGGTGCCCGAGGACTTGGAAAAGGCCTCCTCTTCCGAGCATATGGAATATGTAGCACAAATTGTAGCCCATGAGTTGGCTCATCAATGGTTTGGCAATTTGGTTACACCCAAATGGTGGAATGATTTGTGGTTGAAAGAGGGTTTTGCCTGCTACATGAGCTATATTGCCTTGAATAGTGTTCACCCTGAATTTGAAATTTTGGATACCTTTACCGTCTTTGAATTTAAAGAGTCTATGCAACATGATTCGGATAATAGCTCACATGCCATATCCTTTGATGTCAAGTCCACCAATGATATCAGACGTATATTTGATCCCATAACCTATTCCAAGAGCACAATTCTCTTGAGAATGTTGAACTCCATTGTGGGTAATGAGGCCTTTAGAGATGCTACACAGGATCTATTGAATTCCTATGCCTATGAAAATGCCGATCGTAATGATTTGTGGAACTTTATGACTAAGCAAGGCCATTTAAAGAAAACTTTGCCTGAAGACATGGATATTAAGACCATAATGGATACATGGCTTGATAAGCCCGGCTATCCCGTGGTCACTGTGGAAAGACGTGATGCTGATTTGATTGTAACCCAAGAACGTTATATTTTACCCTCCAAAAATATGTCCGATAACAGCAAATGGATTGTACCGATTACCTATGAAACTGATGAACTGCACAAGGGTGACAGCATTCCCACCCACTGGCTTATGGACAATGGCCATGAATTGGTTATAACCGATGCCTTTACCTCCGATAACAATTCCGAAAATGTTGTCTATCTAAATTTAAATCGCCAGGGTTATTACCGAGTCAATTACGATATGACTTCTTGGTTGGCTTTGAAAAAGAAATTCAGCTCTTTGCCACGTGTTACAAGAGCCCAGCTTTTGGATGACTCGTTGCATTTGTCTCAAGCGGAATATTTGACTTACGATATACCCTTGACCTTCTTAATGGAAATTTTCACTGCCACCGATGATGAGCTGCTGTGGTCGGCCGCTCAGCAGGGTTTAAGTTATTTGATACAAATGCTGAGTAGGGAACCAGCCTATGAAACTTTTAGGGTGAGTTTTGATGCGCTTAAGGGAATAATTTTTATGTTAAAATTTGATTTCTAATCTACTTTGCAGGCCTTTATGAAGTTCTTGGTACGTCCAGCTTTCGATCGTTATGGTTTGCAGGAACCCGACAACGAAAGTCATATACAGCTGCAGCATCGTTCATTGGTAGCTAAATTGGCGTGTAAATTCAAATACGATCGTTGCTTCAATGCTGCTCATATTAAATACAGAGAATGGATGGCCGATCCTAAATCAAATCCGTAAGTATTATAATGCTTAAGAAATAACACGGTTTCCCTCCATTTTATTTAGAAATAAAAATGACAAAATAACGGTTCTTTTCCAATGCCCGCAATCCTCTATTTCCATTCCATAAGAAAAATATTCAAATTATAGCGTAAAACATTAACTGACAACCGTATTGTCGTCCTGTGAACTAACCCAGTGGCTCCGCTAATGGAGGTTAAAATTACTTATTCTAGACACACACCGGTTAATTTATCAGTGGTAGTACAGTAATTTATGATAATACAGAGTCCTATTTCGATTAGCGGCAAGTTTGTTGAATTTGAATTTTATTCACCGCAAAACTCACCATTCTGGAAACTCACCGTACCATACAAATTCACCACATTTTACACAACTCATCTCACCACCAAAAAAATTCACCTCTCTAGAACACACTTACCACCTCAAAAAATTCACATAAAACAACAACAACGTCAAGCAGCCACGGTTTCTCCCATCCAACTCAGACAGCCAGAAGTAAAACAGCAATTAGAAACAGAAATGACTAACCAAATACGCACGCCTTTTCTTACACGACAATTTCATTTTCATTTTGTATAAATCGGGCTCGAAAAACAAACAAAACCAATTTTTTCCAACCACCACCAGCGTTGCCAGAAAGTAAAAATCAGCGCTCTCTTCTAAAAAAAAAATCAATCCTAATACCATACCTAGTTTTTCCAGAAAAAGCTACAACATTGAAAAAATTATCCGTTTTGGGGTTAAATAAAAATAAGGAAACGGCAACACTGATTTATTTCCGTGTCTGAATTAAATTTAGTCTCTCAAATACACCATACTACTGTTATATTTACAATTTGGCATCTACCAGCCACATGCCCGGCTAGCTCATCGGTAGAGCATGAGACTCTTAATCTCAGGGTCGTGGGTTCGAGCCCAGGCGCAGTAACTTTTTTTGTTTATTTTTTTTTTAATAAAATTTTTTTATTTTTTGATTTTTATTACAGCATTACCCCCAATATGAAGCCTATCATATATTGTACAGCTTTGGCTGAGGGATCTTTCCAAGAATGGTATTTCGCCTACAAACAATATAAACGTACCACTAGTGCCTCCGAAAAAGAACAGATTCTATCTTCTTTGGGTTGTACCACCAAGCCTTGGTTGTTGTCCAAGTAAGTAATATTGAATTTGATTATTGATTGAAACGCATTGATTATCGGATTATCAGAGTGGCAATAAATAAAAATTGAACCGTTCCCCTATAAGTTACCATAAGTACCAGACAGACATCGCTCTCCATTGACAATTTAAACACACTTAAGTTAGGTAGTGGCTGTCCAACCTAAGGGTGTAGAAATTCTTAGGCCAGGTGTCGTGTCATATTGCGATACCATAGTCCTTCCTTTATGTCGCCTAACACAGAAGCCAGAAATCGGAAATTTTTTATTTAATTACAGCAGCCCATATATGTATATGAGCGATACTTTCGCCTAAAAGTAGCTGCAATAATTAGCTTTCAACTGCCGACTCCAGGTGCGTCCACTTCAGTAACATCCAGATATAGTTTTCTGTAGATCAGTGGGGATCGTCGCCTTTTAAGTTTCTGCAATAATGCTGTCCAGATATTGAAATTCTTCCACACAAATAGTACTTCGTGAGCATGAAGAATAGTTATTCAGTGACTTATTTGATCCGGGATTAATCTTAAAATAGCTGTGTAGTCTTAATAGTCTTACTCCAGAGATCAACTTCTCAATTCTAGAGAAAGATCACTCAATTTCCATTGAACATCGCAGAGGAAAAGTTAGAAGAGTTTATGCAAGTTCCATAAAATCCCACGTGATCTAATTCCACTTAAGAGATGCAGCAACGGCGAAAGCAAGCGGCTTGAAATGAAATAATGTCGACAGGTTAAAAATATTTTATAACCTTGTAATAATAACCGTGCTCTGGAGTCCCTCATGGCCTCATGGAATTATTTACAGTGGGACATACATCTATATATCTCAGCTTAATCCTCACAAGTGCACTGCTAATAGGATACCCTATTGTATTAAATCGTATCGAAACACTTATCATCTTCCGCTTATGAAAGATGCCTGTTCGAAGCGTAGCTTTCTACATTGATTTGCTTTATTATCAACTGTTCCATGAAAATTTTTGTTAGAACCGCTCAAAAGAGATTCCATCATGCCAATTGTTACAGCCGTTGCGTCCCACATGTGCGCCCTGTATCAATTCATGCAATAGGAAAACTTTCTGGGTCTAATATTCGAAGAATCCAATCAGTTTTAAATACTTATGAGAGGTAATGTTATCGATATCCGTTGACTTGTTGCAAAGCTATGACGGATCAGTTCTACGCTGATTGGCTTTTAAGGATATAAGGATTCATACATTCCTACAGGACATCCACTTTGTATAGGACCACCACAGCTTTCTGCAATTGATTTTACTAAGTCCGTTACTTAGAAACGTATTCAAGACTTTTTAATTGAGAAAATCTGAAAGATTTCCTTGAAGAGTATTATTAAGGATTTAAAAGGATGCAGCTTTCAAACCGATTTAAGCATATTTTTTTTCTTTTGTCTTTTATTAAAAAAGAAAAACTATTTGAGAAAAATATAAAATTAAACAAAAAAATAAATTAAAAAAAGAAAGGTTCTACCGAGATTTGAACTCGGATCGCTGGATTCAAATCCCCAGAGTGCTAACCATTACACCATAGAACCGCATGTCTGTTTGCCGCCAAAATCACTACATAGGCCTTAGCTCAGCACATTAAATGTTTATTGTTTCGTTTTCTTTTTAGATATTTAAACATGACCATTAACCCTACATCGGGCATACTGAAACAAGATGGTGCACGAGCCTTTAAAGCAGTGGCTGAAAATCCAATTGGCTTTGAAATTGCTTTTGATTTCTTGCAAACGAACATTAAGGACATTGCGGAATAGTAAGTTTACTTTATTATTTTTGTTTGCCATAATTTTAATTTAAATTTTCTTGGAATTTCTAGTTTCGGTGATGGCTTTTCAACTTTAAGCTCCATGATCAAATCAATAACGACATACATGAGCAAAGACTATCACAAAGAGCAATTGGAACGTTTTAGAGATAAAGCATCGAAACTGGGCTTGAAATCAGTGGTATCAGCCATTGATTTGGCCATGGAACAGGTGAATAATAATATTTATTGGCGCCAGCGTTCTTACTACAGTCTTAAGGGTTTCCTGGAGGATATTGTGCGTGAATTCCAAATCAATATTTTCTAAGTTTCTTTCTATCACCAGCCAAGCCAGCTAGCCAGCCAGCCAGCAACGACAGACATATACAATAGATATGTAAAGAAAAGTAGTGTTAACAACAAGAAATTAACAATTAAAATCGACGATCTGTTTTTAGAATTTAAATAAGTTTTCAAAAAGCCGAAAAAGAAATATTTTTCAAATGTTTGCAAATTTTTTTGAGTTAAAAAAAATATATTTTTAGAGAAATATTTCAAGAACCAGGCAGAATGAATGAATATCTAATTGATTTGCAAACAAAGTGATATAATTTTAGTTTATTTTTAACAAAAATTTTATTGAGTATTGAGCTTTTAAGCTGATTTATTATATTTAAAAAAATTATTTTTTTTTTTCCTTTCCTTTTCTGTTCTTTCTTTGATTCTGCATAACTTTTTTATTTATTTTTCCCACATTTTTATTTGTTAATTCCATATATTCATATCTATAACCTCCTTTTCAGTCATGTTCTCTCTAATAATCCCTCACCCCACCACCACTCTTTCCTCTTGCTGGGACTACAGCACGCTAATTGCACATACGTGTTCACCTGCCCCTCCCTTCCCGCTTTCATTTGCACCCTCCCCCGTAGGCGGCACCCCCTCACATGACTTCCTGGGGCCTATTTATATACTACATCCTAAATTATTCCGTTCACAAAACGTAACCAGACAATTAATAATCCACCACGCAACATTCCCTTTCCCGTATCAACTACAGCAATAGATGAATTTGGAATGAATTTTAAGAGGATCTGTCACTAACTGTAATGCAAGGTGGTTGGTGTAAAAATTAGCTTAAAGAACCTAGTAAGCCTTGAACATTACTTGACAAACTGGGGCCACCGACACGTATTGGAAAGGACAATACTAAGTCCTGTACTCGCAATGACATTTGTTTGCTCATTCGAAGCATTTCCAATATGTGCATTAAATTGAATAAATTACGCCGATCTGTCGCTAACAGCAATGCAAAGTGATGGATGTAAAAATTAGCCACTTTATGCAAGAGCTTAAAGAACCCAGTAAGCCATGAACACTACTTGGCCAACTGGGGTCGCCGACACGTATTGGAAACGACAATACTAAGTCCTCTACACGCAATGACATTTGTTTGCTCGTTCGTAGCATTTCCAACACACGCACTAAATTGAATAAATTACGCCGATTATATTTGTCTGCTCCTACAGATCCGGGGTCTTAACGTAACGTACTTAGCAAAGCAAAAATTCAACGCATAAATAGCGGTAATTCCATCAAATTGTAAATCAACTCATTACTCTGTGATCACTTGGCGTTTTTGCTACCTGGGATGCCATCATATCCACAGCTGTTGGAAGGAAATCACAGCAAATCTATCTGAAAACTAAGCCTAGCTACTTTGCAATGTGTCACTAAGGAGAATAAATTAGCCATGAATTGGAAAACCCCCCAGCGAAATGGCAATTGTCGGCAACTCTCAACACATCTAAAGAGGCAATAGAACTTTAACAGCAATTAACCTTTTTTGAAGTTCAGAGAGATGGCCTATAATTTGCACTTTTCGACAATTTCGTAACTTTCGCATACTCTATTTTCCGCTGCCTAGACATGCACCAAATTATATGCTTTATGACGCAGCAGTAAACGGCGAGCTCTCATTATTTTCCTGAATTCTATACAGGAGCGTCATTTCCACTACTTCGTCCTTTGTTTTGGCAAGACGATTCCCGATAGAACAAAGTAATTGCAAACTTATTAGTGGGACCTAGTTTTAAAAAGGTCCCAGTCAAATGCCAAACAGTTAGAGGGGAAGGAAAATGTCTTATCAACATGACTTTAAGTCATAGGAACAGCTCAGTAATCATGGCCTTTAATCTGGGCTCTGTTATCGATGAGTAAAGGGTTTTCTGTTCTTTTCTATCGGGATGATCATTCTTCGATTACAAACTCTGTTATATGACAAAAACTCTTCCTCTTTCAATTATTCTGCATGGGTTTGGCGGCTAATTGTGAGCCTCATGCATTATCGAAATTTTTAGATCGAGTCCATAAATAAGACACTGCTTATGCAGTATTTTTGAGCAGTCACGTTAATACCGTGTTCTTTAGATTTTTTTCTATCTTCAAACTCTTGTAGTTTTTAAAGTTAAAGACTCTGCTGTAAGGAATAATGACGTGTTTTTCAGTTTTCCTGAAACTTGACATCTCACCAATAGAGATGTCAATGCGAATATGATTCATTCTTTAATACTTCCCTGGTATGTTCTTATTATTTCTGCCATCTGGAAGACTTCCGCTTCTTTTAAATTTAAATCACAATGCTTAACGTATTATTTCCCAGCTATCATGGTCCTCTTCAATAAATGACTTCCATTAGAAAATATTTTCCATGTTTATCAGACCCCTATCGACATAATCGCTATATCACAGTGATCTTAAGTGATCTCCATACATGAAAATTGTCTGTAAAAGGCTATGATGTATCCATTCTCTATAAAAGTTATGAAACTTTTAAATCTCAATGCATAACTTTTGAGCCACGTAAAGTTAGAATACCCTATGGGGTATATTCCACAAATTGGGTGTAAAATTAAATTTGTTAACGGGGCAAGTAGTACGATAACACAATCAGTTTAACTTTTTTTACACTCACAGAATAATAAATAAATAAATGCTGCTGATGTAAAATGTTTTTAGAATTAAGTTGGAGGAAAAATTTCTTTTGAAATTTTTTTTATTTTAATTTTAAATTAAAATTAAACGAAAACTTTAAAAGATTAACAACCAAAATAAACTTAAGTGAAAATAAAAAATACTACTTAAAAATAAATAAAAATAAATAAATAACATACATATTCAATGAAAGATAACAATACTAACTGCCGAAATTTAAAATTAAAAATTAAAAAATAATAAATATTAAGTAAAAAACAATTTAAAATAAAATTAAAAAATTAAATCTCAATTAAAAAAAAAAAAGAAAAACTACTAATAATTATAGGTATACAAAAAAAAACGAAAAAAGAAAATTTAAATGAAATTTTTATTATACAACCAAACAATTAAGCCACTTTAAAATTAATTAATAAGAAAAAAATAAATTAAATTAAAAAATCCCATGCCATTAATTAACAAATAAAAAAAGAAAACATTTTGAGCTTATAAAAGGCCTTTGAAAAAATAATTGGATTTTAATTTCATTTTCATTTTAGTTTAAACGATAAAAATTTAAGCTTTTTCTCTTTAAGTTTACGAATTCTGTAAATATTTTATTTCTAACCTTAAAAAATTAACCATGGAAACAGTGTAAAGGCAGCCTTATGAAATAGCGGTAAAAAAATTATTGTAACAGAGAATAAAAACAAAAAAACTTGAGTGTCCTTAAAAGTATTTCCCAAATGATAAGGAGATAAAGTAACTCGACTTGACTTATTGATAAAAAATAAAATAAAAAAATAAAAAAAAAAAAAAAAAATAAAAAATTATGTGTAGTATTAGGGTTAATAAAACAGTAAATAACATGCAAGCAGAAAAACAGATGAAATGAAAATATTATTTTTGAAAGAAATTTTATTGTGCAACAAAAATAATTAAAATAATTAAGCAAAAATGCCTCAAATTATAATTAAAAAAAAACGCATTAAATTTAATTTCTTTTTTTTTAATTTTTATAGCTTTTATGGCACTTTTATGTTACAAAATAATTGAAAAAAAAACCAAAATAATCAATCATTCACCACCATCAATCATTTAAGTTTTCCATAAAAAAAAAAGAAAAAAATTACTCATAGTTACAGTGCGTACCATAATTATAATGAAATGAAATGTTAAATGAATTTGTAAAATCAGTGTGTTTTTAAATCAATTGTATTGTATTGTATTGTATGTATCATCATGTATTTTTAAATTAGTAGTTGACAAAAATTTTATTTTAAAAAGAAAATTAAAAAATAAAAACGAAAAAAAAAATTAAAAATAAAATCCAAGTGTTACTTCTTAAAATATATTGGGGGTACAGAGCTCTATTTATACTTTACTTACTACACTTACTTTTCTGTAAGGAATGGCCGCCATTTGTTCCAATCTGATACAAGATAACTGGGGATATTGGTATCGAATTCCCTTGATTATTAAGACTTTAAAACAAGAGGTCCCCAAAGATTGCCCTACACATATTGAATTTAAAATAGATTTTGAAGAGTTACTTCAGAAATGTGAAAATATATTTGAAATGATGCTTGAAGAGACATTTGAAATGGGTTTTAAAAAGGTACTCGAAAATATATTTGATAAAGTACTTGGATAGATACTTAAAAAAGGATCCCAAAAGAGACTTGTAAAGGTATATGAAACGATACTTGGAAAAGGAACTGAAAAAATCCTACAAAAGAGGCTAGTAAAGCTATAAGAGACAATACTTGGAAAGGGGAACTGAAAAAGGGCTCAAAAAAGTACTTAAAAAGGAACTTCAAAATATATTTTTGTAATGAGATTTGAAATAGAATTTGTAAAGCATGACAAAAAAGTACTTGTTGCAATACCCGATATGGCATTTCGAAAGGTCTTTGAAAACGAAACTGATACGTACATATTTGGTAAGGGTATTGAAAGTAAACTTCAAAACGTATTGAATAAAAAACGTATTGAAATGACGTGTGAAAAGTCACTGAAAAAGCTACTTGAAACGGCTTCTGAAAAGGAATTAAAAAAAACTTTTTAAAGGAAATTTAAAGAGGCTGAAAAGGTCAACTGCAAAGTCTTTTGAAAAAAAAGCTTAATAAAGCGCATCTAAAAGACTAAAAGTGTCTTTAAGAGGATCTAGAAAAGAATTGAAAAGCTACTTACATAAAGAGCCTTGAAAAGAAAAAAAAACTGGTAAAAAGAGACTTCTAAAGAGTCCTAAAAGGGGTCTTAACGTTTCTTCAAAAGGGGCTAGAAATGCATTTTCACAAGGTACTTGAAATGAACTCTAAAATGACTTTTCTAAAGAGTCTTGAGTAAATACTCAAAAGGATATTGAAAACGGACTTCGAAAAGAACTTGAAAATTTACTTGGAAACGTATACGAAACAGCACTTGACATACCAAAAAAAGTACCAAAAAAAAAACTTTGAATAGGGACTTGAAAAGGTACTGAAAATTTCATTTGAAAAAATGTACTTAAAATTAAATTTCAAATAGTATTTATAAAGAGTTTTAAAAAGAGTATTGAAGAGACATGAAAAAGTCTTGGAAAGGGCCTTTAAAAGGTTTCGAAAAGTACGAGAAGTTTTAAAAGAATTTTAAAAGTTTTTATGACAACCCTTCCTTAGCAAAAATAGTTTTATTTGTGAAATAATTTTTACCATTGGAATCTAATCGTTTTTTGCATGCCATTTATGCAGGTTTGGAAATAAGAATTATTACTAGGGGCGAAGTCATGAGAATAGGGCAGAGTGGGAGAGCAATTCATAGTTCTAGTTTGAAATTCATTTTCTTACAGTTTTCTTGTCAAAACGCAGGGAACAAATAAAATTTTTAACATTTTTGACACAAGTTAACTGACAGATGCCTGTTGACAGGAGCACAGTATCGCTTTCAGTTAAGAGCTGGAAAACGATCTTCTTGATTCACCTTAGCAAGAGAAAAAACTGCATCCCATGTTGGCACTGCAGCCAATGGGAGATTTAGAAATATTCCTCGTATTTACACATTTAGTATAAAAAAATTTGAAAAATTTTAATTTTTTGGCACGTCGTTTTAAACGATTTATTAAATGTCATTAAAACGAAAAATAGAAATTCAATATTTTGTTTATATTTATAATGAAAAATAAATACATTTTTAGTTGAGTTGATGTTAATCAGCCAAGATTCCGTAATGCGGAGTACTTCTCAATATATTAACACTTAATTAGATAATCTCTTATACAGCATTTGACAATTTCCAACAACAGCCCGGCTAGCTCAGTCGGTAGAGCATGAGACTCTTAATCTCAGGGTCGTGGGTTCGAGCCCCACGTTGGGCGCACTAGACTTTTTTTGTGTCTTTACAAGGAAATTTTTCTTTTTAAAATAAAAAAACTTCGCGGTACTACTGCAGATTGTAATTTTTACCATTAAAAAAAACTATTTGATAATTACACTTACCCATCTCCCTTCATGCATTTATTGGTGTTCAGTCATTTCCTCTCCATCATTAGCAAATTTTTTCACTGATTTAGTTTTTTCCCCTTTCACCGCCATCACACGACAACAACAAATATTTATTCTAATGGGATATTTTTTCTTATTAATTTCTGTCTGACGACCATTTTGTTGTCAGACGCCACACACAATGATTTTTCAGATTTTCACTTCAATTTTTATATAAAAAACACACACTTTTTGCATTTATTTCACTTTCTCTATAAACTTCCACTAATACTAAAGCATTTGCAATAAATTTTATTAATTTTAATGCATTTTATTAACAATTAAATGAATTTTTTATTAAAAATAGTTACGAGCACGATATGCACGTGTTGCATTATTGTTCCAAACTGCTGTTCGCTTACTGTAAACTGTAAACAAACAAAATGTAAACAATGTTGGTGAATATTACTGCCACCATTGTGAGTGGTTGCGGCATTTGCTAAATAGAGTGTGTGCGTGTGTACATACTTAATATTAAGAGGTGAATTTAGTACAACCACCAATTAAGTAGAAATTGCAGCCGCACAATGAAATTTTTGGCATAAAGTTTTTGAAATATTCGATGAATGGGGGTGGATGGAAAACCATGAGTTAACTTACCACATATTATAGCATAAATTTAGAATAAATCTTATTTAATTATTGTCTTAATCAAAATCTCCCGCTTGTGACAGCTAATGTCTTGAACTGGATCATATGCCCGGCTAGCTCAGTCGGTAGAGCATGAGACTCTTAATCTCAGGGTCGTGGGTTCGAGCCCCACGTTGGGCGCAATTGATTTTTTTTATATATTTGTTATGTTTACACGATAAAATAGAGATATAGACATAAAATACCCTGTATAACCACTCAGGATCTAGTTGGTTCTTATAAATAAATAATAAAATATTTCTCATACACCCCCCTTCCCCACCTCCATTATTTAACTAACCAGTTAACCATTTGACAGAGAGAGAAAGTATAAATTTTTCTTAAGTATGAGAAGAAAAAAAGAGTTGGTTGGAATGAATTATCCAAGGTTCTACCGAGATTTGAACTCGGATCGCTGGATTCAAAGTCCAGAGTGCTAACCATTACACCATAGAACCACTTGAAAGAACCTGCAAAGTTCAAAGGTTAAACAAATTCTAAGGGCAGCCAGCCATTAAATAATTAAAATTAAGAAAAATAAAATTTATTTCTATTTATTATTTAAAATAAAAAGAGTATTAATTTAAATAATAATTAATTTAGAAAAAATTAATAATAGAAAAAACTCAAAGCCATGTTATGTAATCATTGCTGTAGGTTCTCCGAGATTTGAACCCGGATGGCTGATTCCAAGTCCAGAGTGCTAACCATTACACATAGAACCTGTTAGCGGATGTTGGTCAAAGTATGAATTTCAATATGAAGCTGCTGTTTGTGTAAAATTGTTACAAATCAAGCATGTTGTTGCTATAATCAGTGTGGTAACTATACCTAGCAGTTAATATGTGGCTCTGCTTTATAGACGTGAGTTTATAAATAGAAAAATAAAATTAGAAATTAAATTAGTTAAAGCAAGGAAGGAAGGAAAGTGCCTGAAATAATTTGTGCATTGTTTTTTTCTTGTATACTGAATTCGAAAAATTTAATCGTACTAACTAACTAACAGAAGATAGTCATTTTTCTTTATTCACCTTTACTCTCTCTCACAAAAGATTTCTCTATCACAACTAAGTACTCCCGCTGTAACTCTCTCTTTTTAATGAGCGTACCATATCGAATTGAATGTCACATGAATGACCTATTAAATGCAGTTATTCAATTAGAGAGTGAACATGAATCATATAAAAAAAAATAAATGAGTGGTTAAGCAGTCTACAGTTCTGGACAGAAAAATAGCAGTAAATTGAATTTTCATTGACGGATTTTGCAAAAATTTTCTGCAATAACTTGATCGCTATTTAATGGTTTTAAGTCGTGTGTAGTCCTTTTTTTTTTTGTCCACCCTAATGATGTTCGACCTCATGCATGACCTCAATGTTATTGATAAACTTAGATTATATGGTTTGGTTTGTTGTTCTGCTAGGGAGCCCTCAGTAGGCTCTTTACAACTTTACCTTTACAACTGGATGTATAGCAATTTTAGCAAGGCCAAGTTAAATTGTCTGCCGCCTTAAGTATAACCTAACATTTAAGTACAACGTATTAGAGAGCTTTAAAATGCAGTGTTGCAATACCATTATGCCTATTATATCGTATGGCTGCAACGCCTAGCATTTCTTAGTTATCCTAGCAATTTTATAAAGACATGGAATTTATTCAAATGAACTCTAGCTAGACAGGTTGTATTGATGAATTCTGAGTACTCGAAAATCTATTTGATCAAGTCCCCTAGAGCCGGATAATGACGGACAATATGTTTAGTGGTCTGCTCTTGACGTAAGTTTAGCTTATTAGCATTTTTGATCCTCGGAAAATGCCATCACTCGAACCGCAATGAAAATGTTTTGAATTTTCATCAAATCGAGTTTATTAGGACGTCTTTTGGGTTAATAAATGATAAGCAGGAGGAGATTTTTAAGGCTGGAAAGCCCCAAAGATAGAAATCATCTTTTCTTTCTCCACTTTAAAATGGCAGTTATGGATCAAATATGTAGACAAAACATCCAATAGCTTAGCGTACAGTAACTACAGCCAATATTTTCAATACTTTTCAATATTTTCAATGATATCAAGTTCCAGCAAAGTAAGTCTCATGGGCCTATAGGATCCAAAAGTCTTCTAACTGTAAACTGTCCTATACTGATTGATTGAACTGACATTCAAAGCGGAAATATGTTATCGATTAAAACGCCACCTAGTTGGTCTTATAAAGCTCGTTTGAAATGTTCATTTTGGACCATAATTGTAGTTCGTCTTTATCCAGAAACTAATGTTTTTCGATCTATGCCAGTCACTTCTTTTAGATTCTTGTGATGTTTGAAATATTTTGGATATTTTGGAGGTTTGCTACTTGGGTTTCAAATACATATAAGAAATATTCATGTTATACCGCTATTTTTATGTTCACAACTGTATGCATGTGTAATATGATCATTTCCAGGAATAAACTCAATGAATTCATCGCACAATGAAGTCTTATTTTATTTTGTCTTTCACAGTGATATTATGATACCCTACAATACGAAAATAAATTTTTTATTGAATCAATATTACTGACACAGATTTGAATGTCATTTGTTCGGTGTTTACCCATCAGAAGAGTGTATTGTTCTTGCATAAGACTTGTGTATGCAGATCCATGACACGTTGTGTAAATAAAAAATATTTTCAATTAAAAAGCCATCAATTTCAATTAATTTTAAGATAATAATCATAAACATACACCATTTCCAGATGGAATTTCAAATTAAATTTTAAATCTCCTAACCTAGCTTCACTAGATTTTATAATTTTTTTCTGTTAAAATATACTGTTTCCATATTCCAATTTAAAAATAAAAAGCTTGTTCTGCTTTATATGAGACAAGGTTCTACCGAGATTTGAACTCGGATCGCTGGATTCAAAGTCCAGAGTGCTAACCATTACACCATAGAACCATATGCTGGGCCCATTGCTAAAATAAATGTTCGATCTGCTATTAGTTGGCACACCCCTTAAAAGAGATCATTAGAGTTCAAAGCGACAATTAGGAGAGATAAACCATTGTAAACAATACTCATCCACACTATCAGCGACCAGCACTATATAAACACCCGCCGAAAGATTATTGAATTGATTGATTAAAATAAATTTGAATATGATAAGTTGGGCACTCGTAGCTATATTGAGTACTGGTGTCATGAGGCAATTTCGGTAAATTTCCAACAGATAACGTCTAATAATTAAAATAATTTCGATAATAAAAAATGTTCAAGAAACTTTTTTGAAAAGGGATTTGTTAGTTGTTAATCCAATCAGGGTTAGAAAAACCAGTGAAGAGCTATGTTTGTACCTTAAGAGGTTGAGCTTAGCATGTCTTTCCGCCTTTCTGAGTATTTTATTGTTTTAGGCCATGATGATAGTTATAAATCTGGAAGCAAATGACTTCTGCAGAGATTGTGGATCAGTTAAGGAGGAAGATAGTATCCCTCTTTAGATCAACCCTGATTTATCTCATTTGGCTCACTCTTTCTCGATAGTCTCATGGAGATATCGAATGGATCACAACAAAGGGGGAGGATAAGAAATGGTTACAGTTATCGGATATAGAAAAAGAGAAGTTATCGGAAGAGTAAGTTGACTTAAGACATCATTAAACGGTACTGCTTTGTGAATTTAAAAGCATTCCTTCTTAGATTCCGTTTACGCGGCTATGAATACTATCGTGCCAAGGAATATGATCATGCTGTAGTAGAATATACACGAGCCATAATAAAGCTAAAAGAACATGACCGCCAAGCTATGTTTACGACTGAAGTCGGTGTCATACGAGTCATTGATTGTTACCAACGGCTCTCGTGTAAATTATGAGCTTATCCGAGTTGAAATAAACGGGTTTTTTAAAATTGATGGAAAAAAATAGCTCCCTTGTCTGAGAAAACATTTTTTGTGGTCCCAATACGAAAACCATTGTTTTGATAGAATTTAATTGACAATGAAAGGCATTGCCAGCATTAAGAAATATTAAAGAAATTCCATACAATTGGTAACCCTTGGCAACCTGACAGCTGGCAATTGTTTGATCGTTAATTGAAAATATTTTTAAAAATATTGTGAAAATAAAATAAAAAACAGAAAAAAAATTTCAAAAAGAGAGAAAAAATGGCCACCAAACCGAAAAAGTCTTTGTTGGAACGCTATGGCGTACCCATAAATCATTTGGACTTCAAATACATTGAGGAGTGTCACGATGCAAAAGAAATGGAAAAAATTGTACACATTTTAAGATCCAATGAAGAGGGTTATTTTCCCGATTTGACAACATGTGCTGAAAATAAATTGCGCGAATTGAAGCCGCAAAGTCGTCTATTTCGTGTAGAGGAGCACATAAAAGGACGTGAGGCATTGCCAGAGACAGAATGGAAGCCAATTTATGTAGGATGCCCCTTTACTATGTTTAAAAAAGTTGTATTTTATTTTGGTTTTATGCCTTAGGATTGGAACCATGAGATCAAAACCACGGATAAGAAATTAAAAAGTCTACTGAATGAAAATAATTTAAGCGATCAAATGCCGCCCATACGCAAAGCAGGCCATATTGTCACAGAAAAGAAAAAGGATGAAGAAGAACATAATTTGGACACTAAAAACAAGCCTTTAAAGGCTAGTGAACGCATTAAGTCAACAGATTATGATAAGTGGGACAAATATAATCCGGAAGAAGAAATCTTACGCATGGAATTGGCTGAGGAGCGCCGGCAAGAAGAAGTAGAACGTAAAAATCGTTTGAATGCTGAGAAAATCAAAAGGGAACCTTTGAAAATAACAGAGATTTTAGAGGAGGAGGATTTGAAATCATCGAAGGGAGAGGATAAGAAATGGTCACAGTTATCGGATATAGAAAAAGAGAAGTTATCGGAAGAGTAAGTTGATTTTGGGACTTTTTTTTTAGAACTTAAGAACACTTTTTCTCAGATTCCGTTTACGCGGCAATGAATACTTTCGTGCCAAGGAATATGATCATGCTGTAACAGAATACACACGAGCCATAAAAGCTTGTCCCTATAAAGCGGTGGCAGCCTATAACAATCGGGCTTTGACTTGTAAGTAATGCTTAAGGAATACAAAGGAGCTCAAGCTTGTCTCAAATATCTTTTCACTTAGTTTTTAAGCTTCAACGTTTCTTCGATGCTATTAAAGACAGTGAGGAGTGCTTAAAACTGGAGCCAAATAATCTAAAGGCTCGCATACGTTTAGCTGAGGCCACTTATGCTTACGGCAAAAGGAGAGAAGTAAGAAACAGGACTTTAAGACAAACTTCAATCTTATATCCTCTATTTTATTGCTTTACAGTCGTATCCACTTTATGTTAATATCTTGGAATTGGAAGCTGAAAATCCAGTAGCTCTGAAAGCTATTTCATCACTAAGAAACCAATTTGAAGATTTACCGCCACCCAATGCAACGCGTTTAAAAATTCAAGAAGAATCCTCGAAACCTAAGCCAGTAAAGGGGAATGAACAGAAAAGCCAAGCTTTAGAAAAGGCTAAAGTAGAGTCAACAAAACCTAAACTGGAAAAGGAAAAGCATAAGGAGAAGGAGAAAGAGAAACCAAAGCCTAAAAAGAGTGTAGATTACGATTTGGCCGACTTAGTGCAACCGAATCGTGTGGTGAAAAATAAGTTTTTAAAATCGGCCGAGGCCATGGGTCAAAAAATGCAAAATAATTTGGCAGAGCATAACAAGCAGCTTAATAAACAGCAGCATCTGAATACTACAGACATTAAAATCAAGGATATTTGCATGCCTTCAAACAAACCAAACTCCTCCAACAACACTGGATCCAAGAAGCCTTTAATACAAGAAATTTAAACAACTTTTCGAAAATGTTTTTATAATCAAAGAAAATATTCTTCTTCAATCAGTTTTATTTTCAATTCATTTGCCTAAACGTTGTTTTATAAAATTGCCCACGATTTCAAAGGGTCGCTGTTCAAAATCCTGCTTTTGTTCTTTGGTTATCGTTATTTGATCTCCTTTCAAGCGATTTATAAGCGTTACACAGATAACGGTCGCCTTGACACCCACATGTTTGGTCAGTGAGGCAAACTGTGTGGATTCCATTTCAATGTTGCGTATGCCTTTGTCGTACAACTTCTGTAAAAACGCCATTTTATCTTCGGAACTATATTGACAGCTGGCACCATCCAAACGTGCTTGACCTGGCGAAAATAAAAAAAATATTGAGTCTACAAGCTTACTAAGTAATACAATTTAGACCAGACCTTCATAAAAACATTCCGCAGACATTGTATCGGCTGCTATTACAGCGAATTTCGACGTTTCGTTTGAGCATTTCAGAAGCGCTTCATTTACATTTCTATCGCAATTAGCTGGACGTGCTACACGTTGACCCAAAATTGCCTGTTAGAGAATACAAACTCTGTTACTGATCATACATACATAATTAGCCACTACAACCCTTTAGCCAGGATTAAAACCTAGTTTCTCACACCACTTATGTTGTGGCGGAAGGCTACAGTTTAAAGTCGACTCCGAACGACGGATTTTTGAGAAAAGTATCATGGCAAATATAATTTTCTTAGAGTTTTAGGCAGAAAGTTGTTGAAGACGTCTGATCTGGGGTTTCAACCATGGCCTCACTCCTAATAAGCCAACACACTACCTACTAGACTACGGCGACTTACTGATCATAC
>QOCX01000072.1:402592-415112 GCA_005959815.1 Sarcophaga bullata
GCAACTTCTAAGCTAGGGACTGTTTGCCGACTTTGCCTAACCTAAGCGTTCAAGTTCCCCGAACCATTTGCTTTTTTCCCCATTTCTTTATAAGCTTAAGAACAGTAGTAAGTGAAGTTTTATGGCTTTAAGATTAGCTTCCTATGTATGTATCTTCAGCTTCATTGCTTAGTACTCCATGGTGTCCTGGTTACCACTATTCTAACACGTTTCCAAGCGCTCGGGAGATGTGTAGATAACATTTAAGCCATGAAACACTTTTTAAGTCACTGTTCAGGCTTTGGACGTACGAGATTCTAATATTTTATGGACACAACACTTTTAAGAGGAGAGGATTAGAAGCAATCACCAAAATTCCTAAACGATACGGATTTTGTATGCGTTTTACGTGGGTAGTATTGCTCTATAGCGAGACCATGACACCTTGCAAGCAGACGCGAACGACTTTCTTTAAAAGACTCACATGATTTGTTGCTGTTATTTTTGTACCTTCCCATGTCTAACGACAAGATAAAACTCGTCCTAGATTTTAAAGTATCGTACATCTTCCAAGGGTCCTTTGATCGTGGACAGTATTGCTTCATAGTGAGTGCATAACAGACCATACGTAGAAGCGAACGACTTTCCTAAAAAGACTTCAGCTCACACGATTTGTTGCTGTTATTTTTGTACCTTCCCATATCTTACGACGAGATAACTCGTTCCAGGTTTTAAAGTATCGTGCATTACCCAGAGGTCGTGTGGTTTAAGACAATATTGCTTAATAATGAGCGCTAGACACCCCGCAAGCATAAGCGAACGACCTTCCTAAAAAGACTTCAGCCCACACGATTAGCGCTTTACCATGTCTAACGACGAGATAACTCGTCCTAGGTTCTGAAATATCATGCTTCTTCAAGGGTTCTTTGGCCGTTCAAAGTTTCTTGAACTCTAAAGAATACAATCTAGTGCCATCTCTATAAAATCATTGAACATTTGCTTGATAGTAGGATGTGGTCGAACATGGTTGTTTTGACTGGACATAGGTCAATTGATATTCCTTTTCGGCAACCTTACAATGATGCCTTTCTTTCCTTGCCCGACTAATAAGACGTGAATCTGTAAAATCTCTGTAAATCTTTCTGAATATTCTACAGACCGACCGTCACCATTTTACAATTCCTAGGTTTCAATAACTTGACGATGCTAAACAAATCTTAAAAATTGTGGTTAGGTAAGCAGAATTATAGGGGATGGCCCAAATTTTCCAACCTTAATTCAGTTGTACATTGAAGTTTAATGGTGAATAGCAGGTATTGCGTCGATATCAAACAACTCTATCCAATTCATAAGAAATTTGGAGCCCGAAGCGCCTGAATCGGCAAAAAATGGCCGAAGTAGGTTGAAGTGGTAGCTGTGATACCAAAAGCTCACTTGAGCACGTATAGCGGCCCGTTGTAACGCTACAAGTGAACGCAGTCCCTGTACTAACCAAGTTCCACCCAACCAGTGAAGAAGAAGTTGGTCAGCGCAAGGAAAATAGTCGAGGAAGCAGTAAAGAATTTAGAAAATGTCTGCCGAAATATTTAAATGCTGGACGAAATAGAAACGGAGTTGTTAATTAATAATTGTTTTTTCAAAGAGGTGCAAAACTGAGTACATACAGTTCCAGTTAATTATGCAGCTATTTTTACAGTGAAATAAAACAAAAAATCTATGAAATCCAGTCTTTAAAATGATAACGACCCATTAAACATGCGTACATATGTATACATGTACTCACTTCTGCTCACTTACGTTCAGTCGCCAGCAATTTGTTTTGTTTTCAAACTGTCATCGACCACTTAGAAATAAATATGATTGTTCCTTTCGCTGTCCATGCGCTATCGATATTTGGAACACACTTTTTAGATTTTCTAATGCCGCTGCATATTAAATGAATCCAACGGCCACTATAAATTTAGACGAACAAGTTGTTCAGATTGACCAAAAAAAATTAAGAAAATATTTTGGAAGAAAATAAAAATTTCCGTTCAATCAAAAAATTTTGTAGTTTACACTGAGAGGAATTGTTTGAATACGAGCAATAAGAAATTGACAGCTTGCCAGAGTTGCCAACTGACAAAGCAAAAAAAAAACAAATTGAAAGCAAATGTCAATGACAGTGTGGTATTAAACCATGCGACAACAGACGAGAATGGAATGTCTGTGTGATAAATTTATCAAATTCAAGAACCTAAACAGGCGAGGGCAAAATTATAAGCCAAGCTTTAGAAAAATCCAAAGCAGAGGTCAAGAAAAATAAATTTGGTAAAGAAAAGATGAAAGAGATACAAAAGCCTAAGAAGTATGTTAAATACGTTTCGGCCGATTTCGTGCAACCCAATTCGTGTGGGCAAAAACAGGTTTTTGAAACTGCTAAGACCATGGGTCAAAAAATGCAAAATAATATTGCAGAGAATAAAAAGCAGCTTAATAAACAGCAGAATCTGAATACCACAGACATTAATATCAAGGATATTTGTATGCCTTCAAACTAACCAAGCTCCTCCAACAACCGACTTTATTTGTGGTAAAGAAACCTTTATTGCCAGGCATTAAAAAATCCATATTTTTTATAATTTTTTATTAAAATGCTTCGTTTTTAATTATTTTCTAAGACTTTATTAATAAAACGTATCAGCTGTTACCTAGTTTTCCTCCAACAATCTCTGTTTTATAAAATTACCCACCACTAGGAAGGGTCGCCGTTCAAATTCATGCTTTTGTTCTTTGGTTATCGTTATTTGATCGCCATTCAAACGATTTATCAGGGTTACACAGATATCGGCTGCCTTGACGCCTACATGCTTGGTTAGTGAGGCAAACATAGTGGCTTCCATTTCAATATTGCGTATGCCTTTGTCGTAACACAAACGCAAAAATGCCATTTTATCCTCTGCGCTATATTGACAGCTAGCACCATCCAAACGTCCCTGGCCTATTAAAATAAGAAATTTGACGTCAATAGGTTAATAAGTAATTGACTTTGATTTTATGTATGCAGACCTTCATAGAAACATTCTGCAGCCATTGTATTGCCCGAAATGACATTGAAATTTAAAGTTTCTTTTGAGCATCTTAATAGAGCTTCATTTACGCTTCGATCGAAATTGGCTGGGCGTACAATACGTTGTCCCAAAATTGCCTGGAAGTGAAAAGAAATTGGAAAAATCTTAAGATTTTTGAATGTTATGTTAGGGAGATAGCATAAGACAATGCTTTGTTCTGGAAAAGAAGAACAAGATCAAAGAGCTTACAGTAATAAATAATTACAAGAACAAAACTACTTACAAACCCACCAACAAAACAAAACATAGAAATACAATAACAAATCAACAGAAATTTCTCGAACTTGCCAAAATGAAATTAATAAAGCATGAGTAGAACAAAATGTAACGTTGCCAATCAATAGTCAGATTTGGAGGGGATATCTCCACTCATAATAACGATAAATAAGTTACAGAAGGAGGATTAAGGTTGCAGTGCACTGGAAATTGGTGCCGGTATTCCACTGATTTCTATAATAAATAAGAGGACAGTTCCTCCTAGCTTGAGGTTATTCCTGAACTGACAAATGGTGAATTCAAGAGATTTTTAAGAGCCTTTCAGTTCGATACTTTACAGTAACGACGTGATGTCAACAAGAACATTTCTCTTCAAATACTTTGAGGACTGGTGAAGCAACTCTATCAACTTCTAATCATTTTCTTAGACAAAACAGATCCAAGTTTGAAAAGGGCCAACAATTAATAGAACCAACATAAGAAATAGTTTTGAGAAAATGTCTCCTATACTCCCATGGACGATGGAGACGCCTACATCCATACATTTTCGGAGCGTTAAACGTTAAACTGATATTGATCACCTCTTAAATGGGATCTGAGTTTTTGTGTTGGGTTCCTGGATGTAAGACTTACGAAGGTAATTCAATACTAAACTACCTACCAAAATGAGGGTAATAATTGCCTAATGCCATATTCAGCCTTGAGACGTTCTCTTACAAAAAGCCACATGAAAAACAAGGACTTGGAAATTGAAAGCAGAAGGAATTGACTTCTTACTGCCATAATTGTGTGTCCACTTAATCCCTAACAGGTGAGTCTAGGGCAAGCTATTTTAGCTAAGACTTAAACCATTAAAACAGTCTTCTAATGGCTCTCTATGAGACCTATGTCTGCGTTTTATGTGAAAGTAAAACTTAAAGCCCAGAATGCTTTCTTTCCTTAATTGTCAGAAAGTGGCTTCATTACTTAGGTAACATTGCCCAGCCTCCACTGTAATTGTGGAGTAAAACTCCGGATAGTAATTAAATTGGGCGAATGCCCTAGTTCCGGGGTAATAGATTCTGCAGAATATATCTTGTTTGGTTGTTGTTGTAACAGCACTGTCTACTGTATTTATAAATTGATATCAGAAGGTAGCTAGCTGGAGATACTGTGCCACATCGGCGCTAAGTAAGGGACCTAATAGAACAGGTAAGATGAGTACCGTGTCATAACGGTTTAAGGACAGGCAGTGTCGAATTATGTTGCCGTAAATAATCATCTTTCAGCACTAGTTAAGGAGCTCAACTGTGTTAAGGTGAAGCATGTTCGAATAGGTTGCTTCTCTGAACTACGAAATCGAAAGAGGATCTTAGTTTACTACTTCCATGCATTCATAATTGGTGCAAAGCTTGATGACCATTTAATATGAACAAAAGATCAGTGTCAGGCAAAATGACATCCTGGAAGTCTCCGTTTGAGGGGTGAAGGTCTTGCCAAAGGCTTCAAGGCAGTAGATTTTTCAACGCAACTTTGTATTCTAAGACGTTATATACACTGACCACTAGTAAGTAATCCACACTTGACATTCTAGCAGATCCAGTCGCAATTTGAAGCGTATTGTTGGAAATATTCAGGATTTTTTGTAATTAAAACCTTCAATGAATTTGAATATGTTGCTTGCTGTAGCCAGACAGGTAGGCAGACGCAAACGTCATCATATTCTTATGGGAAGAAATTCAAATTCAAAAAATTTCAAACGTAACATGAGATTGTTACAACAGTCAGGTTTGTTCTTTATCAAGCATGAGTGAAATATTTAATATACAATAAAATAAAGCACCCTACACTTACCATTTTAGTTACTGATTAATTCTACCACTTACAATTTCATGTTCATTCCTTAAATAGCCGTTATAAGCATCATTGGTAACAATAACAGTACCAGGCTCTACACCCACCCCACCACTGGTGCCAATACGTATAAAAATGGGATCTTTACATCTGGCATAGTGCACCAACTTGAGTAGTTCGTGTAGAATAACACTCATGGTACTCATACCGATACCATGAGAACAGCATAGTACAGGACCTACCTATTAAACAATGAGAATGAAAAATTTAAATCATTTTCATGAAATCTATCATAACAAGCATACCTTAAAAATAGCATAACGATTGCCGGCAGCACTAATATCGATTAGCTCCTCATTAACACGTTCAGGTTCTAGTAATGAGCGTAAATATTTGGCCAAATTCAGCATACGACTTTTGGTACCGCCCATGCAAACAAACTGTTTAAAGGAGTAATTCAAGAATTTCGTTAATTCAATTAATTATTTCATCGAATTTTGTTTTCAATTCAATTAATTTTTTAATTGTTTTAATTAATCTGAAATACCTTAACATCACCAAATTGTTTTTGTATTTCGATGGTATTTTTCGTATCTGGTATGTTAATATCGATGTGATATAAAAAATCCTGGTCCATAGTTTTTAAATTCGGATTGTTCAGCGTTGCAATACTGAAATAACGGGATTGCTTAACTTAATTAAAACTTTTAATCAATTTAAAGTAATTCCATGCTTGACTTACTTTGTGGTAGACATTCTTAATGGGCTTTCTTTAAATTCCTTGGCACTGTGAAGATCTGAAAAAGTATTCAAAATTTATTTTTGATGAGATTTTTGTAATATGGACCATATACACTGAAGAAGAAAGGGTTGAGTTGGGCAAAAATCTGTAAAATTATTATCAGAATGAATTATAAATTGTTAATTAAATTGAAATCTTATCCATAATGGACTGGCTTTAATATTATTAAGCACCTCTTGTCCATTTTCATTTAAAGATCATGAACTCCTCATTCGCATAGTACGCGTAACGCGGTCTCTAGTAACTGCAGGCATTATCAGTAAGAAACATCGAGAGACCAACAAAGCCTAGTATTTTAGATGAAATTCAACAATTACAGAAAAAATCGGTTACGACTTTCCGGTTAGACATACTGTACTAAGAACATTCAAGCTACACCCAAGCTGGGAACTGGTCGTCATTTGAACTTGTCTAAGCCCTGTTTGGAGGATCCTAAGTGTCTCAAACATTTGCTATCTTTCCACTGGCATTCATTCGAAAACGTGGGTAAATCACCGTAGAGTAGTAGTTGTGTCTTGGCTATTAGACGTAAGCACAGCTTAGGCATCTCGAACAACATGAAAAAAATATTTCTCAACAATCTTGTGGCAAAAGTCTGAGAGAAAATGAAATGCTCTGAAAGTTTTAAAAAAAACTGTCGTTCTAGCGCAATAAAACTGTAGGTCCTCACAACTCATGGTATAAAAATACACACACCAACATTAATGGTGTGAAAATCTAGGTATGCGGTCCAACTAATAGGTTGAAAGTGACCAATGATAAGTAAGTGGTGAAGGGAAAAGGATCATTCACCTACCCAATAACAGACGGTAGCTCTATTTTTTGTACTTCCCACTTAATTCCAGCGCCTCAGATATGTGAGCCGAAACCGTCAAAACGAGGAATTTTTAACTGTGAATGCCTAAGTTTTTGAATGCCTGAGAGAGATTCCATGATTTTATTGAAAATTAGTAAGGAAGAGAGTATAGGTAATTTAGCACTTTCCTTGACTCTGTTCAAAGCTACCTTACTATAGGCCAGTTTTTATAGGAATTGCGGAAAAAATAGGGCATCGATCAGGTTGATATTCTCAAATATCCCAATCAATACGAACTGAAAAATGAGGGATAAGCATAGGCATGTGGTTCTGTTAAGGCATTATCCGACCAATCATTATCCGCTTCACCTACAATTTATAAAAGGAATTGCTGGGTGAGCCGAATTTATAAATGATGCCAGACACAAAGTTCTGATATTTTAACTGCTGCAGAATTTCTGCTTAATCGGGCTATGCGATGACATTGAATTCCTGTTTAATATACTAGAAAGGCCTAACAAATGAGTAAACAGTGTTTCAAAAGTTACAAATTCCATTGGACTCGCAGAGACTAAATTTGAAATTATTTCTAAATTTTTTCATGAAGGTGCAAAAACTGCAGTACATGTAAGTTTTTTTTTTAATTTACTGAAGTGAAATACAACAAAATTAAAACGAAAAATATCAGAAATCTGCCTTTAACTTATTTTTTCAAACGTTAAAGTCTCCAAATATCAACAATTACAGAAAAAAATCGGTTACGACTTTCCGGTTAGACATACTGTACTAAGAACATTCAAGCTACACCCAAGCTGGGAACTGGTCGTCATTTGAACTTGTCTAAGCCCTGGTTTGAGGATCCTAGTGTCTCAAACATTTGCTATCTTTCCACTGGCAATTCATTCGAAAACGTGGTAAATCACCGTAGAGTAGTAGTTGTGTCTTGGCTATTAGACGTAAGCACAGCTTAGGCATCTCGAACAACATGAAAAAATATTTCTCAACAATCTTGTGGCAAAAAGTCTGAGAGAAAATGAAATGCTCTGAAAAGTTTTTAAAAAAACTGTCGTTCTTAGTCGCAATTAAAACTGTAGGTCCCACCACTCATTTATAAAAATTAACACACACAACATTAATGGTGTGAAAATCTAGGTTGCGGTCCTAACTAAATGGTTAAAGTGACCAATGATGTAAGTAAGTGTATAGGAAAAGGATCATTCACCTACCCAATACAGACGTAGCTCTATTGTTTTGTACTTCGCCACTCTAATTCCAAGCGCTCAGAGTATGTGGAGCGAACGTCAAAACGAAGGAATTTCTTTAACTGTGAATGCCTAGTTTTTGAATGCCTGAGAGAGATTCCATGATTTTATTGAAAATAGTAAGGAAGAGAGTATAGGTAATTTAGCACTTCCTTTGACTCTGTCAAAGTACCTTCTATAGCCAGTTTATTATAGGATATTGCGAAAAAATAGGGCATCGATCAGGTTGATATTCTCAAATATCCCAATCAAACGAACTGAAAAATGAGGGATAAGCATAGGCATGTGGTTCTTGTTAAGGCATTATCCGACCAATCATTATCGCTTCACCTACAATTTATAAAGAAAGGAATTGCTGGGTGAGCCGAATTTATAAATGATGCCAGACACAAAGTTCTGAATTTAACTGGCTGCAGAATTTCTGCTTAATGGCTATGCGAGTGACATTGAATTCCTGTTTAATATACTAGAAAGCCTAACAAATGAGTAAACAGTGTTTCAAAGTTACAAATTCATTGGACTCGCAGAGACTAAATTTGAAATTTATTTCTAAATTTTTCATGAAGGTGCAAAACTGAGTACATGTAAGTTTTTTTTTTAATTTACTGAAGTGAAATACAACAAAATTAAAACGAAAAATATCAGAAATCTGCCTTTTAACATTATTTTTTTCAAACGTTAAAGTCTCCAAATATGTACATGTACTCACTTCAGCACCACACTGTACATCTAAATGCACTGCAGAAGAAATATGCATAAGCGGTAGTAGAAACACTGCAGAACGGAATAATTATTGGTGAATAGAAATATTTTGTATTTTATGGACTTGGGCCCATGGTTCCATAGAAAAACTAGTGAAAAAAAAATAAACCATAAATGAAAATTGCTGTGTAGCACCTTTTGTAGTCTTATTCTTATTCTTTTGCGTTCTTTTTTTCAAATTCTTTAAAAAAATTTTTTTTTGCTTTGTTTGCAATTATTTTTGCAAATTCCCCTTTTTATATCGTCTGAACTTATTAGGTCACTATTATTTATTAATCAATTACTCTTCATTTGTTTTAATTTTTTTTTTCATTATTCACTTCATATTTGATAAACAATGCCACACACACACGTCTTACATACTTAATACGGTTCTTGAAAGGTATTTCCCACACTTGCATACGTTCAATCGCGTGTTCGTTTTTGTTTGTTTTCAAACTGACGTGCGCGATCACTTAAAACAAAAATATTTTTTTTGTTCCGTTTGCGGTGTCTATTCGTTATCGATGCTCGGAAAATACTGACTAGCTTTCTGATTTCTAATACCGCTATTTATTAAACGAATACCAGCGATCGTTTTAAAAAAAGTAAAACGAACATGTTGTTCGTGTAACGACGCAAAAACGATGTATGTTAAGAGAAAAGTAGCTAATTTTCGTTCTCTTAAAATTCACACACTTTATTTTCACACTGAGAGAAATGAATTGAGCGTGACAGTGCTGTTCATGGAATAAGACCTCATATAGCTACTGTCAGAACTAGTCAAGCATTAAAAACAAAAGAAAAGCAACCAAAAACATCATGTCAGAAATGCTGAAAGTAGATGTCAAACCATCAAACGTTAATAGCAGCGTTTTGGAGACCAGAATAGCTGCGAGATAAACTTAAAGAAGCCGTTATTGATTAAATATTAAAGGAAAGTGTTCCGTTACTGATTAACTGGAGAGGAGAGACACTTTTAAGCATATAAATAAGATGGGATATCTCACACCAATACAAGTCGAATCACATTTACAACATACATACATACACACACATAAGAACAAAGTCCTGTATAGGAATAGGGAAAATTAGGGAGAAGTGAGCTATAAGAAGCTCTAACAGATGGGGCTTATTCAAGCGATTAAAAGAAGGCTAAGCATGTTCATAGTCCTCTATCAATTCCCATCCAAATAATCCATCTAGGACCAGGCTTCTGTCCTTTCCACCATAGAAAACTCGAACAGCGTCGACCCTTGACAAAGAGAGCAAAAGTTACTCACCACTACACTCAGCACATGTTGTTAAAGAGTAAAGACAGATAGATCCACTATCATTCTTTTCATTTAAAAGTTGTAATTGAACGCCACAGTTAGTGTGACACTTTTACCCACTAATATCAGCACAGTGTTTGACCTCTGAACCTCTCTCTCACTTCCCAATCACCAATTACTTTAGACGATCCTTTAGAGTGCCACGCTAAAACATCATGTTCGATATATTTCAGTTGCCTCTCTGTACGTTAAACCGACCAGTTGTCAATGTTTTTATAGTGCCTGTTAGCTTAGCGCCCTATATTCTCTAACGATTCAGACAAGTTTGTGCAAAACCTGTTCAGCGACCAGTTGGCAGCCACACTAGAAAGTTGCGTATTTCGCTCTTTAGACTTCACCCGTGCAATTTGTACACATAGGACTAACTGTTATCTTAAATCAGTACAGGTATTGATCGAAAGCATTTATAATTGGATCTGTGAGGTAATAATCTAGTTTACCGTGCGCTCTTATAGTAGACATACAGGGTATATATGCAGGATTATTGTTCATCAACCAGTGTAAAGCGTTCTCAAATTTTGGGGCCTTTATCGAATAGATTGTGAACTCCGATTCTCCGATTTCTATTCCTGCGACAGTAATATAGCTCGCATACTATGAACCCGGCTAAGCTCCTTTCTTTAGATTTTAATCGGCCTTATCGCTGGCATTGAAGTCGCTTAGTCTAGTAGGTAGTGTGTCCGCTTATTAGACGTAAGGAAGCGGTTCAAGCCCCGGGTCAGATATCAAAACGAAAATATGAAAATATTTCTGCGGCGACTTCCTCTCAGCAGATTTCTGTCAAAATCTCTGGGAATAAATAAAATTGCCATGAAAAGTAAGACTCGCTACTCATGTGAAAAATTAACGCACACGACGTAAGTGGTATGAGAAGATAGGTCGTAATCCTGACCAAAGGGAATTGAATGACCAATTATGTATGTATGTGTGTATGTTATCTTGGATATTTCATTCCATATTTCTTCGAATATATTTCCGGTGCTCATAGGAAACTCTTAATACAGAGCGTCTATGATCCTGTATTATCTGCACCATACAGACAATTTTCGCATATGTCCAGATTAGTACCGCGGAGAGTGCAGTAGAGTCCACAACTACTGAAATCTGCTATCATTCTCTTTGGGGGTTATGCTCTGTGACAGGCCCTTCTTACTTTAAGGCAGGAAGAAGGATAACAAATAAGGCGGCATAGTAGTGCTGCAGCAGATCAGTCATAGCTGTAGACGAAAGAAGAGATGAATAGCATGCTTATGGCAAAGATGTAAATCATTCGAGATAGGACTGAAGCCGTAGGGTAGCGTCTAAAGTTTCTGAATAGAAACAAAAGAGGGTTTTTAGTTACTAAGTCACTCTGAGTAGTTGCCGCTGTCTAGTAGGCAAGGTGTTGGCTAGTAGATAGACGTTACGCATGGATTCAAACCCCAGAGTCAGACATCTCAACAAAATGAAATGCGAACAAATTATTTCCCTGGCGACTGCTTCTTAACGGATATCTGGCAAAAATTCTGGAAGAAAAAAAATTCTTATGAAAAGCTCTTAAAAATCTGTCTTTCGAAGTCGACTTGAAATCTGTAGGTCTTGTCACTCATGTATGAAAGTAACGTATACAACATAAGTGGTGTGAGAAGCTAGGTTGTAGACCTGACTAGAGGTTGTAATGATCAATTATGTATGTCTGTCTGCATGTAAGTTACACTGAGTGGGGACTAATCGTTCAGGCTTTGAAGAATGAAAGACTGCTACATGCAGGAAAAATTGAAAAAATTGAGATTTAATACAGTGTGTCCCCATCATAGCCCATACGAGAAAGTTATTCGTCATTAAATTAAAATGAATAGACGTGATTTAATTAATATTTCATTAAATATAAATTTATTTTATGCACTTCTTGTTGTTTTTATTTGAATTTTTTTTTAATTTTTTTTTTTCATTTCAAATACAATTCAAGTATAATTTTTTTTCGCAAATTTTAATACTTAATACTCGTAATTATACAATATAATTAAATTTTATAATATATGTTAAGTATATTTGAATAATTTTTCTTCTTCTTATCATTTTGTTTTTTTTTTTTTGTTGTTGCTTAACAATGTGTAAAATATTTATTAAAATATTTTGTATGTTTCCTATAAGTTTTTATTTTTCAACTTTTTCCAGGTTTTTTTAGGTTAAATCTGCTTTATATTGTGTGTTAAATGATAAATATTTTCAATAATTTTTTGTTTTTGGTACCTTTTTTTTTTGTTTATATTTTCAAGTGAAACATTTTAAGATTTTAAGAATAATTTTCATATTTTCCTTTGTTGTTGTTTTTTTTTCTGCGATTTCCTTGAATATTATGTTAGATTTGAAGCAACATTTACGAGAGTATTTATTTATTAGTGAGTGAGTTTTAATTAAAGTTTTTTTTTTTATTTTTTTACAATAATAATCATAATCATAATCAT
>QOCX01000072.1:418795-428845 GCA_005959815.1 Sarcophaga bullata
CGTAATTTATGTTTTCTTTGTTTATTAAAACAAATTAGTTTGCTCAGAACAATGTGCTTTCTCACGCGGCCATATACATATGTATGTATGTATGTACGTGCTCTTGAATATTATTTTCTGGAACCTTAAATTAGCTTCCTACTGTCCATATTTTGCCTTTGTTTGGAAATTAACCCCCCACCCCTGTTTTTGTAAAACGAATGCTTCAAGACAAGCGATAATTTCTGGGAAAATAACACCAAAAAACTTTGAGTAATCGTGTGATAATTTGTTTCTCTTATAAAAATGACAATTAAGTTTACTGAACATGATCGAATTGATATAAGAAAACCAAGAAGAAATATGTTTCCACACAGTATAATATGCCCGATATTTGGTTAAAAACTCCACAAAAACGTCTCAAAAGAAAAAAAACCATTATTTGGTGTATAACGGTTAAATATAAAAAATCCTATTTAACGGTTTTATTTTCATTGTGGAACTTAATAATATACCTCAGCTAAATTTATTAATTTATCTGGACTAAGTTTTTAAAAAATACTTTAATGTCAAGGCACGATTATTTTAGGCCTTAGTTTGTCATGAAAGAACAATTGTGGCTACCATTTTATAGCCCTGAAGTTCAAACCACGTAACCTTGCTTAAAATTGAAACTCGCAATATGGGTAATGTGAGAAGCTATGCCGTAATCCTTAGTAAAGGGTTATAATGCAATGCTTGCTATGAGGCCGGTATATTAATTTCAAAAGGCTTATTAGACATAAAGGCCTCGGTTCAAATCCCAGGTCAGACATCAAAACCAAAATATAAAAAGAAAAAATATTTCTTCCTCTCAGTAAATTTCTGGCAAAAACTCTGAGAGAGAGAAAATTTGTCGTTTGGAGTCGACTTTAAACTGTAAGTCCTCGCCACTCATGTATAAAAATTAACGCACACAACACAAGTGGCGTGAGAATCTAGGGATTAGTTGTGACTGAAAGGCTGTAATAATTGTATTGTTTATGTAGGCGATTTTTTCCTTGAAAGATAAGCCCTTTACTCCTGCAATGCATCGATCTTTTATGCTCTTACCAGTCTTTGTTTGTATCTTAGTATTCTGCGAAAATTAAAAAGCCCTTGAAAAGAAAGAGGCTACAATGTTAAAGAAGTTCCACTGAGCTCATCTGAGTTATCATAGTTTTTAAAAGAAACATCGATTTTAACAATCTAATCTACTAAAATGTATAGAATTTTCGGAAAATAAATCAAAAAACAGTCTTTAAACACTGCGTCCTTCAGTAAGGATTACAATCTATCTTCTCCCACCACCATTGTTGTGTGTGTGTTTATTTTATCCATAAGTAAGGTTTAAAAGTCGACACCGAACGACGCAATTTTGGGAATCTTTTCATGGCAATTTTATTTTCTCTCAGACGTTTTACTCGAAATTTGCTGGAAGGAAGTCGCCGACGAAATATTGTTTCATATTTCCTTCGAGATATCTGACCAGGCCCTTACGTCTAATCAGACAAGACACTCACTACTAGACTGTGGCGACTTTAAACTGAGCAAACTTTGCCTAATTACATCCAATCTTATATAGATTAGTTAACTGGCCTTCGAAATGTCTGATAAAAGATCATAATTTGAGTGAAAATTTTGAGTAGCCACAGCTTAACTTACAATATTGTTATGTGTCCACAATGAGCTTCGAAATGCCGAACTGAGTTTTTTTTTTAATTTCCAAAGATCTTTAAAATTCAATACTTTGTTCAGTTTAAAACTGATCTAGAAGTTATTTTAAATGAAAATTCAAAGTTCTGATCTTTTCCAATCAGCTTAAGAGTTTAAAATAAAACTCCCAAGAGAAATTTTCTCTTTCTATGTCTCGAGGAGTGTTATAAGAGCACGTTTTATGAAAGAAATTTCCTGGATTTGTTTTTTTTTTTAAAGAATTTTAAATTCTAAATTGAAATGCCAAAAATGTTTGTTTTTTTTTTTCATTGTGATAAGAATTTAATTTTTATTTGTATTTTAAATGCCTTTTTTCATTACAAGTAAAATTAGAAAACAATAACCAGAAATTGAATAATTATAATAAAAAAAAAATACATTAAAATTAAATAATAAACATTATTTCTATAAAAAAAAATTAAATAAATTTAAAAAAAAATTAAAAAAAAATTAAAAAAAATTAATGAAAACCCTATTTTGTATTTGAGTTGGCTTACTTACAATTAATATATTGGAATCTATGGAATATATTTATAAATTATTTTTGTTCTTGTCCTATTTAAATATACATACAACATCAAGTGATTATACATATTTTTTGTTTTTGTTTTTTGTTGTTATGTGTTAACAGTACATATTACATTAAAAAAAAACTTTACTTTTATGATTTCAGCAAAATTATGCAACACTGCATAATTATACCATATTTATTGTTTATAATGATGTTACGTTAGGTTTGTTTATTTGTTTTTTTTTATTTGATTTTATATATTTTTTTTTTAAATATTTTTTTTTTGTTTAAAGAGTGAATTTAAAAAGTTATTAATTTAGTTTATTAGATAAGCCCCATAATTTAGAACCTAGTATTGTATTTTTGTAAATCGAAAGTATTTTTAAGAAGATAAATTTTTATTTCGGTTTAAAAAATATTGCAATAAAAACAACATTATGAGATTACAAAATTAAATTTACTGATATATACATATTTCGATATAAAAATTTTACGATATAAACATTTTACGATAAATTTCGAATTGTTATTCAATCTAATTTTAAATATCATATAATTTAAAAATTTACGTCATACTCTGCCTCAACTTTTCAGTATACATTATTGTTTAAAAATTTTACGATATCAGGTTAGAACTTAAAATAACATAGTGAAGTAGTATGATTGTTCACGGCTTTTTTACAGTAAGTTAAATACATTTTCCAATAGAATTTAATTTTTAAAAAATATTATCAATTTTGATAAAATACCAGTACATATTACATTAAAAAAAACTTTACTTTTATGATTTCAGCAAATTATGAACACTGCATAATTATACGCATATTTATTGTTTATAATGAATGTATACGTATAAGAGTTTGTTTATTTGTTTTTTTTTATTTGATTTTAATATTTTTTTTTTAAATATTTTTTTATTTGTTTAAAGAGTGAATTTAAAAAGTTATTAATTTAGTTTATTAGATAAGCCCCATAATTTAGAACCTAGTATTTATTTTTGTAAATCGAAGTATTTTAAGAAGATAAATTTTTATTTCGGTTTAAAAAATATTGCATAAAAACAACAATTATGAGATTACCAAAATTAAATTACTGATATAAAATTTTACGATATAACATATTTACCGATATAAACATTTACGATATTGAATTTTTTTAACATAATTTTAAATTCAGATATAATTTAAAAATTTACGTCCCAACTCTTCAACTTTTTCAGTATAATTTTGTTTAAAAATTACGATATCAGGTTAGAATTAAATTACAGCATATGGAAAAGTATATATTTCACGGCTTTTTTACAGTAAGTTAAATAATTTTCCAATAGAATTTAATTTTAAAAATATTATCATTTATGATTAAAAATACATGTTTTAACAGTACATACATTACATTAAAAAAACTTTATTTTATGATTTCAGCAAAATTATGAACACTGCATAATATATACCATATTTATTGTTTATCAATGATGTTACGCTATAAGAGTTTGTTTATTTTTTTTTTTTATTTGATTTTATATATTTTTTTTTTAAATATTTTTTTATTTGTTTAAATGAGTGAATTTAAAAAGTTATTAATTTAGTTTATTAGATAGCCCCATATTTAGACCTAGTATTGTATTTTTGTAAATCGAAGTATTTTAGAAGATAAATTTTTATTTCGGTTTTAAAAAACTATTGCATAAAAACAACAATTATGGATACCAAAATTAAATTACTGATATAAAATTTTCGATATAACATTTTACGATATAAACATTTACGATATTGAATTTTTACATAATTTTTAAATTCAATTATAATTTAAAAATTTACGTCATACTCTAGTCAACTTTCAGTATACATTTTTGTTTAAAATTTACGATATCAGAGTTAGATATTAAAATAAGCATATGGAAAATGTATATATTTACGGCTTTTTTAAGTAAGTTAAATACATTTCCAATAGAATTTATTTTTAAAAATATTATATTTTATGATAAAATACACAATTTACTAATTAATTGATAAAACACACAATTTTAAAAAATATAGAGTTTACGATAAAATTATTACAATTTACGCTCAAATATCGTAAAGTAAAATTTTTTAAATCTTCAATTCAAAATTTAGAGGTTTACTTTTTAAATATAAATTTAATAATTAAAATATTTACGATAAACCATTTGAAAAGTTACGATATCGATATACAAATACGATTTAAAATCAAGCAATGTAATTGACTTAATTTATCTATTTTTTTTGTAATTCTTGTGTGTAATATTCATTATTTTGGCAAATGCTCATAAAACTGCGTATATATGATAAAGTTGTAATTCAAACATAAAAAAAACATTTTTTTTTCTAAGAATTTTAAAATTTTAATTTTAAAATTTATTATTTTTAAATTTTAAAGTCTCAAATTAACTACGATATCAGATAATTAAACATAAAATTCACTATCGTTATAAAAATTTTATTCTTTTAAATATACATTTTTGTAATGTTGCGATATAATTTTGTCCATTTTTACGATATAAATTTTTACGATATAAACTTTTTACGATATATAGTTTTCCAATATAAATTTGAACAATTTCTAATTTACAATTAAAGTTTTTCTTTTAAACAAATAAAATTTTTCAAAATAAATTTGCAAAAATTTTACGATATAAAGAAAGTGTAATTGAACAATTCTTTTTCTAGGCTTACAATCTTTGCTAAGCTCTATTGCAGCATTGTATGATGTAAGAAAAATTTAAAAAAATTAAAACTATTTTTTTCATATAAAATTTTACGATATTGCAATTTTACGTTATGGAATTTACGATATCATATCAAAATTTTTACTTTTATAATATAATACAAATAATCATAAAGATAAAAATTTATTACAAATTTTTTGGAATTTTACGATATACAACTTTACGATATAAAATTTTACGATATTCAATTTTTGAAACCTAGAACTTATATAATCGAATATTAAAATTTTTTATTTGTTTTTCAGAGCAAATTTTTAAAATTTTGCAGGATACAAATATACGATATAAAATTTTACGATATTCGATTATTGGAACTTAGAATTAATATAATCGAATCTAAAAATTTTCCTGCTTTTTTGTTCCAAAATAAATGTTTAAAATTTTACAGGATACTACTTTACGATATAAAATTTTACGATATTCAAATTTTGGTTTATGTTAAGTTTATATAAACGAATTTAAAAATTTTTCTGTTTGTGTTTAAGAGTAAATTTTTAAAATTTTACAGCATACAACTAACTATACGATATAAAATTTTACGATATTCAATTTTTCATAATCGATTATTAAAAATTATCTGTAAAACATAGAAAATGTATATTGAATGCTACTATTTAAAATGTTTAAAGATTGATTTAAAGAATTTCAAAAGAATTATTACGATATTCAAAAAAAAAAATATTAAAAATTTGTTCATAACTTTACAATACAGGTTCTAAACCATGCTAAGGTTATTTAGTTCAAGTTTATGATATATTTTAGGGTTATTTAGGTTTACATATGTATGTAGTATATTGTTTATAAGATTATAATATATAAAATTATAATTAATTAATTTAATTTATTATAATTATCATTCAGGAGTGAAGGGAAAGGGACAGAATAGGTCTACAACCTAAAAAATTTATTTTTTTTTTGTTTTTGTTTTTATTTTAAATAGTATTTATAGCTGTTTGTGTGATTGGTTGTGTGTTTTAAATAGTTTACGATGAGTATAGAA
The DNA here is from genome assembly GCA_005959815.1 of Sarcophaga bullata. NCBI lineage: Eukaryota > Metazoa > Arthropoda > Insecta > Diptera > Sarcophagidae > Sarcophaga > Sarcophaga bullata. The sequence goes on from QOCX01000072.1 coordinate 424,766, forward strand.
TTTTAACTACAAAAGTAACATTCATTAATTCATTCATACATTCATTAATTCATTAATTAATGCATTATCATGGTTTAACAGTTTTGGTATGTTTTTGGTTGGCGTAATGGGTTCAGCTTATCATTACGATTTTTGCAATTTACTCATGAGCCTGAGATTCTTGTTGCACGAGTTTAAAACGTCGTGGCGATTTAATTGAACCCTGATGACCGAATAGACTTTTCAATTGACCCTTTTGGGCTAATATTTTACGTATATAGCGTGCCACCAGTATTTGTGGACGCTCTTGCCATTCGTTCATCACTTCTTTGGGCGCATTCACCTGGAAAAGTAGAAAGAGAAATCGAAATTTGTGAACAGGGCCCGATAAACAATAGCAAAAGGTGACTACTCATCTCAAATTTGTTTTTCTTACCTGATCACCATTTAGACGATTAAGTAGTGCCACACAGACCACAGCTGCCTTGATGCCAGCATGATATGTGAGTGCAGCAAATATTGTGCTTTCCATTTCGATATTCACCACACCATTCTCACGTAACTTATCCAAATACGCCATCTTATCCGCTTCGGAAAATTCACAAAAAGCACCATCTAAACGACCTTGACCTGTGATACAAGAAATTAAACAAATTTTTAAAAAAAAACAAAAAAAACTAAAAGATAATAAACTTACCCTCATAGAAATCATTGGTACACAATGTTTTACCAATAATGGTGTCATAAGGATCATCAGGACTCGCCAGAGATTTCAACTCACGTGCCAATTTCTTATCCAATTTGGCAGGACGATGTATGGTTTTACCCAAGATAGTCTAAAGGAATTGAAAACAATTTTTTATAAAAAAAAAAATTCGTGAAAAAAGATTGGGAAACACTTACAAACTCATGAGAATTCCGTAGCTGGCCATCTAAGGCATCCTCTGTTATGATAACGGTACCGCCCTCAACACAAATGCCACCACAAGTGCCAATACGTATGAATACGGGATCATGGCACTTGGCATGATACATTAGTTTAATCATTTCATGCATTAAAATGCTAACAGAGGGTGTTCCCATGCCGTGACTAACACAAAGTACTGGACCAACTTTGTACATGGAATACCGATACGAATAGGCACTAATATCCTGTAACATTGTGCCAGCGGGTAATTTATAGCCAATTTCATTCATAATAAAATGTGCAAAGTTCTCCATGCGCTTTGGTGTCCCGCCCATGCAAACAAACTAGTTCGTATGTACGGGTTTGGAAGGGGAGCAAGAAAAAAAGAAGAAGAAAAAAAAATTTTTTTTTTTTTTTTTTTTATTAATGAATGAATGAATGAATGAATGGAAAAAAATTGTACAATAAAAATTGAAAATTAAAAAAAAATTCATAAAAGAATTAATTAAACAAGACAGCTTTCAGTATGTATATGAGGGTTAAAAGGTTGAGCATTTAATTAATTGGCATTAAATATTTTGTATTTTGTTTTTTTATTTTTGTTGTTATCTGTCATTCCATTATATCATCAAAATTATAATAATATGCGCAATAATTATAATTTAAAAGATTTTTTATTTTATTTTTAATTTTAACAGCAAATAATCGCTTCCAATTTCAAGATCAATTTGAAAATCGCCTCATTAAGATGCAAGTTTTTTTTTGCTTGTTGTTGCTTGTTTTATTTTAAATAATCTAGCGATGTTTGCAATTGAAAAAAGCAAATACGTACAGTGGCAGCTAAAACAGGAAACGTAATACACAATATGCAGCCATACTTGGCACGCATCGGGACCTTGTCTATTCGAATAGAAAGTGCCCAAAGGAAATGCAATTTACATCCCCACTGCATATACATCCCATATACAGTGAGCGTCAAAAGTAACTGTACATGTACTATGGATTAAATTCTAACAATCATCAAACTTAACTTTTATCATTTAAGGAGAGTGTCCGAAAAAATTTGCAAATATTTTGAAATTTTTTTTGTAATTTTTTTTTGTTTCAATTTTAAAAACTGGCAATGAAAGAATTTTAAAATAAAAATAACGGTAATTTAATAACGCATATAATTTTTTTTAATGTACAGTTTCTTTTGGCGCTCACTGTATTTTGCACTTTCCGCTGTTATTTTTACACCAAGTTGCCTGTATCTTGGTTTAAATTAAATTATTCTTGAAAATCGATTGACTTCCATCCATGGTCGCTAGATTAGTGAAATTCATTCCCCATTTTATGAGGACTTCAAGGAATAACAGAGGTAGTGCAAAAGAATTTCACTCTACTTGACAGAGTTTTCACTACCAATGGCTGTTAATAAACCTAAAATAATCGCATATTCGGATACCAAAATCCGTTTTTCAAATTTCGATATGCCTTGGCACTTTCTTCCATGCAACTCTGCTTCGCACACCTCTCAGTTAATACTGATACTCGCATTAAATACCCGTTTTTCTGGAACAATCTCGTTTTTCTGAAACATTCATGCGCATGATACAATGGATCCAGCATAGCAGCTGAATGTTAATGCGTTGAAGAACGTTCATGATTTTGAAGAGCTTTTACAGAGCATATTCGATCGTTGACAAGGATCTGGAACAGATTCCAGCAGGGTATGTTGCGATGAGCAGGAATTGGAAGCTATCGAATGCCTCCTCTGTAACTGTCCAGCCCTAAGTAGGTTGAGGTTGAAGACCCTTGGCAAGGGCTTATTTGAGGGTTTGAATTCTGTGTCGAGAACGGACATCAAGGCTTTCCACAGATTCATTTTTAGTTTAAACTGGTTGAGAAGTGCTATGCCTTCAATAATGTAGTCGGGTTCTCTTGTGTGTTTTGTTGGTCTGCGTAATTCCTTCGCTTCCGCATTCTCCCTTTACAACTTCCTCTCCTTTTTCCCTATCTTCCCTATTATTCTCTCCCCTTTAGGAAGTTGTACAATGGGTCAATTGGACCTTCGAGAACTGTACTTGTCTCATTTGGCAAGTACACGTCCTCTAGCCTAACCTAACCTAACCTAACAGTTCATTTTCATTTCGGAAATTATCCCTAACTTGCATTGGCGCTCCCGCGCCACAGAATAGAACATGGAGGATGTGCGACATTAATTTTGACGCGTATAAAGAGATTTCAGTTACTTAATTGCCAGGTGGGGCTTGATCTCTAGACTGACATCATAAATAAATTTCCAGACAATGCGAAGATATAGATGTAAGCTGTAAGCTAGGAACCGATTCGCCGGACGACTTTACTAGTCGGCAACATGTACTACCTTTTACTCTTATTTGCTTATTTGTTATTTTTAAGACCAGCACTAAAGAGGATGGTCCCTACGCAAGCAATGCAATGTGCAGAAATTCCAGATGCGAATAGTCCGCCTAAAGAATGATTTTGCTGTAATGCAGTGTACGGATGCATTCTGTGGGAAAGACAAGGAACAAGTCCCTTTATTTCAAAATCTTTTCTAGTAGCAATAGAACAATGAAGCATAATGCCACATTGCGGCGATGCTGCAATGAATCGATAAAGTTAGATATCCCACTGTCATTAATGGACCCTTCGCCTTGACCTAAGTCACCTAATTCGGTTTACAGTTTTATAAAAATCGGATAGTTCGGCTGAAGACGTTGCCATTATACTGCATCCTGAAGCTAATACTCTTAAGTAAGCCTTTGATTTAGAACCCATAGTCTGTCAATCTGGATAATCTATTGTGAAAAGATTGGTACTTACAGTGGGCGTCAAAAGAACAGTATACAGGCTAATATAAATCTACACAATACGCATGGTGTGAGTAATAAGGCCTTAAACATGACTAAAGTATTGTAATGACCATAATATGTATGTACAGTGTGTGGCAAAAGAAAATGTACATTAAAACAATTTACATTAATAAATTACGGTTATTTTTATTTTAAAATTGTTTCATTGGCAGTTTTTAAAATTGAAACATAAAAAAAATTAAAAAAAAAAATTTCAAAAAAAAAATCAAATTTTTTCTGGCACTCCTTTAACTGGTAAGAGTTGAGTTTGTGGATCTTTAGACTTTTATCCTTAGTGTAGAGGTTTTTTTTGACGCTCACTGTATATACCTTGAT
>QOCX01000072.1:428853-442431 GCA_005959815.1 Sarcophaga bullata
CCAATAGTTATTAGCCTCGATTGCATAAAATTTCTTCACGTTTTACAAAAACTTGATAAATTTACAGTCCACATTTATCGATTTATTCCGTTTTGAGCTAAACATGTTGCCGAAGAAGGCTCTTTAAAAAGGCACTTTCTAGTATAGAGGTGTGGTCATATGTGTTCCTATTATTCAACATTGTTTTGAAAATCATTCTCAAAGCTTGAGTTTTTTTTTTTTTTTGCTTTTTTCCCAAGTTAGAGAATTTCAAATCACCAGGAGTTCATTTGTTTTTTTTTTTAAACTTGTTTTGTTTATAATTTAAATTATTTTTCTTTGTTTATAAACAATTTTAATTCCATTAATAGATAACAAATAAATGAAAAAAATCTCGTTTTTCGTTTTCTTTCTAATCAATTTGCATAAAAATCACGTTTTACTTTCGCGTTTTTTTTTTATTCAAGAATTTTGAACTTGAATTCAAATCCCGTTTCTTTGTCTCATTAATTTAGAAAAAAATTTATATTTCAAATGCAATATAACGGCATAAAATAATTTAAAACTTGAAATAATTTTTGAATTTAATTATTAAATGCGTAGTACATTGTATGGTGCTCTATTAAAATATCTCTTAATGATGGCGATTTTTTTCCACTGCTTAAGAACAGAATATGACCGCAACTTCATGAGGAAACGTCAGTCATATAAGGATTTATGCTCATATTGATTTGTTGTTGATTTATTGCTTTTTCTTTTATTAAAATTAACGTAAATTAACTGCAGTGATTTACGAAAAATATAACGAAAGATTAAACACTCATTGGGAGTACAAGTGCCCGGTATTACCCTTGAACATCACTGTTACTGAGTAGCTTACGTGAACTGTCATGTAAATCACCACATAATCTAATCAGTGATTGATTTGTAACGAAGATATATGAGGTAATAATGACAGTGCAATAAATCATTGAAAATTTCATATGCGTTGTCAATTTCTATTTTCATTTGAAAGTGTATTGTTTACAAAGCTATTTTTTTTCTAATCTCTCGGGGGGTTAGTGGCCTGTAATAGGAAAGTTTGCAAATGTTAACGATTTTGCTAAGTTAGGTCGTGTTGAAAATATCAATTTACGAGTAAGATTAGAATGTGACTGTGATGAATTTTTTCCATAAAATTGATGGATCGTTAAATATGGTCGTATTATAATAAGAATCGTTTTTATTGCCTTGAGATCTGTTACATGAAAATCTAGGTAGTGATTGACAGGGTACCCTTACAATTTGATTGCTAAGGAAGATAAGTTTTTGTGTAAGATTTACTTCACAAAGAAGTGAAGCATTGTATTACTTTTCTTACTTACTTGCTTACTTAATTGGTTAGTACAACTATTTAGTCACGATTACAGCCTAGCTTCTCACACTACTTATGTTGTATGTGTATTAATTTTATGCATAAGTGGCGGTACCTACTGTTTAATATGGGGAGAAACCTGCTGGAAAGAAGTGATTCGAAAACTATTTTTTCATATTTTGTTTTGTTTGATATGTCTGAGCTAGGTTTTGAACCACGATAAAATTTAAAGGATTTTTTGTTTAAATTTTAGACTCTCCTCCTTCATCTGGTTTCAGTAAAAACTCTAAAAATAAATAAAAATTGCCCAAAAAATCTTCTCAAATATGTCGAAATCACCCAGCAGACTCCTAGATAAAATTAACACACACAACATGGGTATTGTAAGACGCTAGGTTGTAGTCCTGACTAAGCAAATTTTACTTGTATTTTATGAGAACAAATCGATGTAGCAAATTTTAAAGGCTTTTAATTGCAAAAAATCCTGAAAATCTTCTCAAATATGTCGAAATGACCCAGCACTCCTAGATAAAATTAACACACACAATATGGGTATTGTGAGATGCTAGGTGGTAGTCCTGACTAAGCAAATCGATGTAACAAATTTTGAAGGCTTTTAATTGGATATGAACAATTTTAAGCAATAAAATGTATTTTTTTTTTTGTATTACTATGCGCCTTTGCCTGCGTTAATGGTGCTACAGTGGAAGGTACTCCTACAAAGTCATGGAACTTATCACCAATAAGCAGATTTGTTGATAATGCTTAAAATTGCTTAGTTTATTGAAGTCCACTCATATACCTTCAAGCCTTATTTAATTATTCTTCTACCTTCGTTTTAAATTAGAAAAAAAATTTAAAGAAACTCACCTTAACATCACCGAACATTTCATGTAAATCATGAGATTCACTGCCCAAGGCCAAATGATATAAAATATCCTGATCCATTAGCTCAATATTGGGATTGCGTAGTTTAACTGTGCCATCGGAATATCTAAAATACAAAGACAGAGAAGGGAAATTCATTTCAATTCATTTCAATATTTTTTTCTACAACTTAAAAGGCAAAAGTTTATATCATGCGATAAGTTTTGTCGTATTTTTTTTAACTCAATAAAGCCTAGGCTTCATCACGTATTTAAAAAAAAAAGAGTAGCAAAAATGCATAAAAAAAATTTCTTCAACCACCTGTCTAATCGTTATAACAGTCGTCATGCTTATTCAACTGTAATAATGTAACGGTAAATTTTGTAATGTACTGTCATAAAAAAAAAGAAATTATTTGTTAAAGCCGATAACAGTAAAATCACCAAATAAATATTTAATTGCCGTATTCAGTCATAAAAAAAAACTAATCACATACACCTGACAGAGAGAGTGTAGCAGTTATAACTTATTTAGGTTAGCGGCAGCGATTTAAAGGATTCAATTATTGATATTTGATTTTGTTTCTTTTCAATTTGTGTGAAAATTTCTATTGAAAAAATAAAAGAAGAATTACATGAACTGGCTACAATGTGGCACAATGATCGAACTCTTCAAAGAATCTCTACACTTTGGGAATCATTTTTAAGATCTGCGAGCTTTAATTGGCGGCGTAAAATTCTGACCAAGCCTGGTTGGAAGGTATTAGAAAAGTGTAAATAAACTGTTGAGAATAACACTCGTTGTTGTTTTTGGTGTGATGATATGCCATTGGATTATGAGCACTCATTCAAGACACATTGGTCTTGGACACTGGCGAAGAAGCTGTAGACGTCTAGAACGGTGCAAAATACTGACAAAGATGGAAGGGGCCAGAAAGAGTGAATAAACTGTTAAGAATTACACTCGGTGTTGTTTTGGTGTAATGACGGGGCATTGGATTATGAGCACTCATGCAAGACGCATTGGTCTTGGCACTGGCCGATCGATTTTTGAAGAAGCTGTAGGCGTCTAGAACGGCGCAATACCTGACCAAAGCTTGATGGAAGGGGCCAGAAAAGTGTGAATAAACTGTTAAGAACTACAATCGGAGTTGTTTTTGATGTTATTGCAGAAGACGACCCGTGTATTTACCTATTGGTACACATCCAGCACTATGCCGGAGAAGGAAATGCATCCTGACGTACTATGTACATCATAGAATATTCTAAACGTACATTGGCATTTAGCATTGGTATGTCTCACTTCATTCGAAACTCTAAATATTTCTGGGAATAGGGAAAAATGGAGAACTGTGGTTCCACAATAGGCCTCAAGCGGCCTAAGTGTGACTATTCAATTTCTTTTTTGATAGACAGCCATTCCTACCTATTTCGTGCATACCTCTCATACATACATACACTCTTATCATATAAACTAGTGTAAAGGCAGTATTAGCCAAACGTAAAGTGACGTAACGTAACATAGACGTATAAATTGATTAAATTTTGTTTAATAAAAAGCGAAATATAAAAAAAATATTCCCTCGGTGACTTCCTCTCATCAGATTGCTGGCAAAATCTCTGAGAGTAAATAAAATTCGCCATGAAAAGTTTCTCAAAAAAGTTTGTCGTTTGAGTCGACTTTAAGCTGTAGGTCCCATCACTTATGTATTAGAAAATTTATCACACAACATAAGTGGTATGAAAAGCTAGGTCGTAGTACTGACTGAAGGGTTGTAATGGCCAATTATGTTATGTATGTAAAAGACAAAGCTGTAAATAAACGTACGTTCCGTTACGTTGCATTAACGTTTGGCTAATTGGGCCTTTAATCAGATTCAAACACTATTTTCATTGTTTTAATGTATTCAAGTAGATATCATATTGGGTGAGTGTATCGCATAACTGTTCAGTTTTCTCTGTTATACCAGAATACTCTAAACATATAAGCACTTTTAAGAACACAAAAGAACAGTGCACTGTAGAAGTAGACGGCTTAACTTATTAAATCAAAAAAAACTTTCCATTTATAACTACATTTTCTTGTATTGCTCCGGTTATTCATAACTACCTTTGAAATATGGACTCTAATTTGTTTTTCTTAATCACTTTCAAGAATTTTTTTTCTTTTTTTTTTTTTTTGTCTATAAAATACTCTTTTCAACTCCTGTGTAATTAATTAATCAGAGTGCTAATTACGTGATAAAAGTAAGGCAGTGCCAGATAGTGCGACTGGAAATAACTGCTTATCACTAAAATAACAACAATAATTAACACAGGAAATGTCATTAAAAAAAAATTTAAAAAAAACATTCGCTCTTATCAGTAAGAAAAAATTGCATTTCATTTAACGTTAATGGAATAGAAATGACTCTTGTCGTGCGCGTATCATTTTGAAAGAGATAACATTGAAATTTAATCAATGAACGAGATAGCTTCTATTTTCTCATACCATCCCGCAAAGCCCACTTATGGAAAAGGCACTTTGGAATTTGACAAAAAAAAATTTTTTTAAAAAATTGAAGATAAACAAACAAAAACAAATTGTTTAAAACAAAAACAAAAAAATTTTTTAATTCCGATTTATTTTTAAAGCAGATAAAATAATTGAAAAATAAAGAACAAAAAAAATCGTCGTGAATTTTACGGGGAGACACACCTCCAAGCGCGTTGTTGTTGCTGATGACAGGTGGTGATGGTAGTGATTGTTTTTGGCCGTACAATGATGAAATGTTTTTATTTTTAATTTTATTTAATTTTTTTATTTACTTTTCGTTTAAATACTTGGTTTTATTACTCATTTTGTTATTATTTTTTCTCTTTTAAACAACATTTTTGTTAAATAATTTCACTGAAATTCAGTGTGTATACGTATTTTGCTTATATTGATTAAATATTTAATCAAAATCACGTATTTTTTTTTTAACGTTGAAGGTGAATAAAAGGTCAAAGGTAAGGAAATCTGTGTATTTATATGAAAAGTGTCATACTGAACGACGGATATCTCACACGTATGGATGAAACATTTGTATTTTGAAATATAAACGTCGCACTAGTTGAGTACGTCAATGGCTTATACATCCCTACACACATTTTTTGTCATTACAATACTTGAATCATGTTTACAGCCTTGTTGCTCATATCATACACTCGCATTGTGTATATTTTACGACTTTTTATGGTAAAAATCCCCTGCATTACACATAACGCCCGGTTTTTCTGAATAATCTTGCTTACTGAAACTGGAAGAATGCAAAAAAAAAAGGGGAACTTAGATATAAAAAATGGGGAAGGCAAGGAATTAAAGGAATATTAAAAAAATTGTCAGGCACTAAGTGAACGAAGTTTTTCATCACCTCAATGTTATATTAACCCAGAGTCATAGTTTGATCTATTGAGCAGTGCTTAAACTCGGCGCGAGGCCACGGTTCTAATCCAAGGTCAGATATCTCGAACGAAACAAAATATGAGCAAGTATTTTTTCGGTGACATCCTTCTCAGCAGATTTCTGCCAAAAAAATCTGAGAGTAAATGAAATTGACACGAAAAGTTTCTCAAAAACATGTTCTTCGGAGTGGACTTTAAAACTATAGGTCCCACCACTGATGTATAAACTTAATATACACAACATAAGTATTGTGAGAAGCTAGGTCGTAATCCTAATTAAAGGGTGAAATTACGTACGTATGTATGTAATACGTAATTGGCCGTTACAACCCTTCAGTCAGGCTTACAGTCTGGCTTCTTACACCACTTGTGTTGTGTGTGTTAATTTTATACATGAGTGGCGGGACCTACAGTTTAAAGTCGACTCCGAACGACAGATTTTTTGATAAACTTTTCATGGCAATTTTATTAACTCTCAGTTTTTCACACAAGTTTGCTGAGAGGAAGTCTCCAAAGAAATATTTTTTTTTCATATTTCGTTTTTGATGTCTGACCGGGAATTCGAACCCTGGCCTTCGTCTAATAAGCCAATACACTATCTACTAGACTACGGCGACTTCCAGTACGTATGTATGTAGGTGTGAATAAATTTTTGAATAACTCCAAATTCCCCAAATTGTGCAGAGAATTTTGAATATTTCTTATTTATTATGTTTTCTGACAGTCTAGAGCTATCCTGAAGCTTTCTAAGAATGATTTTGTAACTTATTACTACATATCACACATTTAAGATGTGACTATGGTCTAGTAGGTAGTGGCTTATTGGCTTATTAAACGCAAACCAGAGGTTCGACTTTTGGCTACAGACATCTGGAAAAAAACGAAAGATGAAAAAAATATTTCTTCGGTGATTTTCTCTCAGCAGTCATTTTACAACAGCTCTGAGAGTAAATAAAAAATTGCCATGAAAAATTTCTCAAAAAAAATCTGTCATTCGGAATCATTCTTAAACTGCAGGTTTCGCTACTCATGGAAAAAATAAACACAAACAACATTGGTGGTGTGTGAAGTTAGGTTTTAATCCTGACTAAAGGCTTGTAATGGCCAATTATGTATGCAATTACAAGCTCTTTATACAGAAACATACAGTGAGCGTCAAAAGAAACTGTGCACTTAGGATAATATTCTAACAATCACCAATTACTCAAATTTTACAAAAAAAAAAAAAAAAACACAAGCTTTGAAAATGATTTTCAAAACAATGTTGAATAATAGGAACACATATGACCACACCACTATACTACAAAGTGCCTTTTTAAAGAGCCTTCTTCGGCAACATGTTTAGCTCAAAGCGGAATAAATCGAAATGCGATGTGGACTGTAAATTTATCAAGTTTTTGTGAAACATGAAGAAATTTTATGCAATCGAGGCTAATAACTATTGGTAAACGAAATCAAGGTATATACAGTGAGCGTCAAAAGAAAATCTCTACACTAAGGATAAAAGTCTAAAGATCCTCAAACTCAACTCTTATCAGTTAAAGGAGTACCCGAAAAAATTTACATATTTTGAAATTTTTTGTAATTTTTTTTCTAAATTCCATTTCAATTTTTTTAAAACTGCCAATGAAACAATTTTAAAATAAAAATAACGGTATTTTCTAATGTATAGTTCTTTTAATGTACAGTTTCTTTTGACGCTCACTGTATAGCCTTGGAAAATATTAAAAAAAATTATTAAAACATAATTTTTTTTTTCATATTTTTTATTTATTTACGCATTTTTGATTTACGCTCAGTCTATTATTTATCCTCAACGTGCTGGAGCTATTATTCAAAGATGATATTATTCATTGGCTTGGTTTTTTTTTTTTTTTTATTAAAAATTATACAAAGAAATTATCAAGCACATGATGAAATACTTTCTATTTCATATTGTGAGACTATTCAGCTTTTTTTCAGCTGAATTTTAGGAAATTTTTCTTCTTTGAAAATAAATCGCAATTTAAAAATCACTTTCTGGCTCTTTCTACAAAATATTTTTTCTTATTTTTTTTTCTTCTAATAATTAATAAATATTTTCTAAATAAATAAAATTATAAATAAATCAGGCGACTTTTCAAAATAGTTTTCATTTGATTTTTATTTGAAAAAGAAAACCTTCCCAATACGATCATTATTACGTTTTATTATGAAGAAAAGAAAAACAACATAATTTGGTCATGAGATGATGGTTTTCACGGTGATTATTTTTCTTTTTTTGTCTGTTTAAGTAACTTTATTTTTATTATTATTATTATTCATATTCATTTTTATTAATAAAAAAAGAAAAAAAAATATTGTTTTTATTGTATTCGAATAGAGGAAAAGAATGATGCTGAAGCGGTCAATAAAATTTCAATACTGACATCACGTTTCTTACAACAACTTGTTGTTCCAACGGCTTTTTCTCTTTCCGTTTGTCTTCTAATTTTCTTTCTTGCAAAAATAGAATATTTCTGCACGCCAAAGAAATGTAAAAGAGAATCGAAGAAACAATTTAAATTTTTTAAGAAACTTATTCATACGAGATGATAAATGGCAGATCAAGCAGTGGACTTTGAATACCACGTGTAATCAGTCCCATAAAAATAAGGAATGAAGAAGATTTTCTTAAAGAAATCTTGTGAAACAAGTGGTACGCACAGCATGCTTAAAGAAATGAAAGAGAAAAAATTTAAATGTCATCACCAAGGAAGAACTTTAACTGGGAGGATGAAAGACGAAAAGCAAGGAAGAAGAAATTATTGACACATACTTTCCCTCTATCGCATCTTACTTATGTACGTAATTGATCATTATAACCCTTCAGTTAGGATTACAACCTAGCTTCGCACACCACCCACACACCCACCACCCTTGTTGTATATGATAATTTTATGCATGAGCCGCGGACCTACAGTTTTAAAGGCGAATTTAAAAGACAGATTTTTTGAAAAAGTTTTTATCACGACAATTTTATTTTGTTTTAAGAGTTTTGTGCCATAAATCTGGCTGCAAGGAAAACGCCAAAGAAATATTTTTTTCTTTCATATTTCGTTTCATTCGAGATCAGACAGACATGATCAGGGGATTGAATGACGTGGCCCCATGTCTAAAAAGCCAATACACTACCTTCTAGATTACAAAGATTGCAACTGATCGTTTCACCAGATTCTAAGATCAATCATGGCTCTTGCTTAACGTAACTTTTTTTTTTTTGCAAACAATCAAGACTCATTTGTGAAGGAGAACAGACTTTGACGATGATGTTAATTTGTTATTCTCAGATTTGAACTCATTTTTCATTGCCCATAACAATTCATTTTAAAAATAGTAGGGTGTCGTTGTACTCCTTAGCAACATAAGCATTTCACTGACAATAAATTTCTTTGCGATAATTTATGTCACTCGACCACCTTTGAGTGGGCAACCCTCTTGAAATGGCTCCAATCTCTCATGTGGTAGAATGCTTGGCATATTTGTCATATGCAAACATAATGATTGTCATGATTTTCACCTTAAAATACCCAGAATCGAATCGATCAAATCATTTCTAGTTTCCGAGTTCAGTCACAGTATTCTCACTGTATGCTTGAAATATTCCTTCCTTTTCCATTGAATGTAAACCCTAACGATTAAGATTGAAATGGCAGATGGTGTGCCTTTTATACCTGGTTTGTGGGTTTTATATGTATCACGTATTATTTGTCACCTGCTGTTATACTCATTGGATATTATATTGTAAATATTGCAAACAAACAAGTTTGTTGCTGGGCTACACAAATTTCGGTTTTGTTTTCAACAAAAACAATTTTACCCTAGCGAAAGCATATCGATTTCTCAACAAAATGAAAATCATTGAATGCGTTCCATTGATTTCAATTTGCAACAGATGGTGGTGGGCAGGACTTATGTGTGTAGGACTTATCCCCTGTTTTTATAAGACGAACAATATCACACAAAAACATTAAATTTTGTTACAAGCAAACAAACGTGCAAATTTTTAACTTGTTTGCCTTACAAAAACAGGGTCTTAGGTTATAAATAATCCATAAAAAATGTTCTTGATAGTCGCCGCATTTTAGTTAGTAAAGTGCTGACTCACCAAACGATTGCTGAAGAGTTCAAAACTTAACTCTGGCAACTTTAAGAAAAAAAAAAAATAACCAAAAAAGAAAAATTCTTTACGGGATTTTGTCTCCAAATCTGAATTCACCCTTGGTTTCGGAACAAAGTGACTGTTCCGAAACAATTTTAGTTCTTTGAGAGTTTGTTCTGAAACGATTCATTCACTTCGAACAATTGTTCTGGGAAAACAAGGCTACCCTATGAAATATGTTTGCAAAACGACGTATTAGTTTTACTTTTTTTTTAACAATTTTCTATCAGATTTGCTTGTAAAATTAAAGTATCTGGTAGCACTGTTCAATTGTTTCGGAGTAAAAATTAAAATTAAATTAATTCAAGCTGAATTGTTCCGAATTTAAAATTTACTCTCTTCCTGTCCTCTCTCTCTCTCTCTCTCTCTCTCTCTCTCTCTCTAAAAAAGAGAAACGTCAAACTCCATATAAAAAAAATATTTTCCGAAACCATGGAGTAAACTTCTCATATCTGTTGTTCTGATTCGAAGTTAAACTGGAGTTGCGCCATACATGAGTAGAAACCAACATGAGTGATGAGTAGAAAGCCAGCTCTTAATCCTTACTAAAGGGTTGCAATGACTCATCATTTGTTTATGTATGTATTAACCCTTTAAAGTGCCTTTCGTTTTCATCATAAACAATTTTTATATCAACTGAGTATTTAGTTTGCCTAGAGAAAATTAATTTCATTTTGAGTTTCCTAGGAAATTTGTTTGTTTAAACAAAAAATTTCGACTGTTTTCTATATGTTTACTTGAGTGTAGGGTATACGTAGGCAACAAAATGAATTTTACATTAACATTCTATGATTAAAATACGAATAAATGTTGTTGACAATTGGCCAAAAAAAAAAAAAAAAAAAATGCAAAACATAGAATGCAAAACTGGCTAAATACGTTTAAGATTTCGAAGGTCATGAGTAATGATAAAAACAATAAAAAAAAATATAAAAAAATACACGAGACCTGAACATGCAGTAAAATTCCGGTAAATGTGATACTTCTTTACAAGTTTTAGAAATAAATTTGAAAATAAAATAAAAATTGAATTTAAAAAAAAATTATTTTAAAAATAATAAAAAAAAAAAAAAAATAAAAAAAAAAATAAAAAAAATTTTTTTTGTTTGTTTTAAACATTTCTAACGATATTTTACGCCAATTGTTTAAGATATAGAAATTTTATTGAAATTAAAAATATTTTTCATATATTTAAATATTTTCTAAAGAAAATCCAATAAAATTTTAAATACATTTGCTTGCGTATAAATTTCTATTAAAAAAATACACGAGACCTGAACATGCAGTAAAATTCCGGTAAATGTGATACTTCTTTACAAGTTTTAGAAATAAATTTGAAAATAAAATAAAAATTGAATTTAAAAAAAAATTATTTTAAAAATAATAAAAAAAAAAAAAAAATTAAAAAAAAAAATAAAAAAAATTTTTTTTGTTTGTTTTAAACATTTCTAACGATATTTTACGCCAATTGTTTAAGATATAGAAATTTTATTGAAATTAAAAATATTTTTCAATATTTAAATATTTTCTAAAGAAAATCCAATAAAATTTTAAATACATTTGCTTGCGTATAAATTTCTATTAAAAAAAAATTTTCAATAAATTTTTCTTCTTAACCCATTAGTGGACGAAGTTTCCTAACAACTTTTCTTAAATAAATTTCAGCAATTATTAATAAAAATTATTCGATTCGATTGGATTCGTTTAAAAAATATTTTATTTAAAAAAAAAAAATTTTCCTTATAAGGGACACCGCACACAAATGGGTTTTTTTTCTGTCCAAAAAAAATTTTTTTTTTCATTGTCCTTTCTTTTATACCTGGTTAGTTTATGAACTTCAGTATACATGTCGTCCTCACTGTCTGTCTCTTCTGTTTCGACCAAATGGGCACCATTGCCATTGGTGTGTGTATGATCGAAAAGGGACTTGTAATCGTGCTGATGGTGATGATGGTCAGTCTCATCAATAGCAATACCAGTGGGTGGCATAATTATGTATTTATGTGTAGATTTATTAAATTAAACAAAGAATTACTAAAAAAAAATATCACAGGTTTTCTTTCAGTTGCCACAGGACTTTTGCTTTTTTTCCGTTTTTTTTTTAAAAAACTTTTTTTCTTTTTTGTTTGAAAAATTTTTAATTTTTTTTTAACGATTTTCTCTCGTTTTTATTACTTTGGCTTCAAATTTATTTTATTTTTTATTTAACTTGTTTTGTTGTTTCTTTTTATGGCCTAAAGAAATACACAACAACAAAAAAAATTTTTTATTTGTTTGAAGAAAAAAAAAAGAAGGAAAATAACGCAACGTTTTGTACTCGCCGAGGTCTAAAATTCAACTGATATATGGACGAACGAGTGGTTGATCTTTTATGAAAATAAAATCAAATAAAATAACGAAATAATGAAATAATGAAATAACAGAGAAACGTAATACATGTCGTCAACACTAACAAATATACCGTTTAGGCAAACACAAACGAATAGAGACTGTAAACAATACAACACAATACAATACAACACAACTCAATACAACACAACACAACACAACACAATACAGTACAATAACAAAAGCAGAAGAGAGCCAGCCATACAACAAAACCAAAATAATGATGAAATCAACAAACAATACACAAACGTACCTACATACTCTTCTAAATAAATCATAAACACATACACACTCACATTCATATTATCATTCAGGCTTAAAATAAACACCGTTAATTGCAATTTATTCTCATCTATGCTGTGCATTTGTATAATATATCCTCAGGTGTATAGGTGTATGAGTAATTTCTAGTATTTTTTCTTCTTGGTTACTCTTCTCATATCGTTTTCTTTTTTTTTTTTTCTTAGTAAATAAACACTCTCACTTTAAAGCTCTCTTGCTAATAACGTCAACAACAAAAGGGTTTTAAAGAGCGAAGTAGTATGTGTTGCTTACGTTCTAAAAAAAAAGGCAATTTGTGTACTTAAATGCGTGTGTTCATAAAAGCCTACTTGTCTGCCATGTACTACTCAACATATTGTTTGAGTGTATTGTAGCGTAAAAAGAGTTAAATATAGAAAGAGAAAGAGAGAAAGAGAGAGAGACAGAGTGAATATGACTTGTAAGGGTCAATTTAATGAGTAATAAGCACAAGTTCAGGTTTATTTACCACCGTTGCCTTGCGTATATTCAGAATGGAAAATTACTTCCATTGTGTATGCAGTTGCCTAAGTACAGTATAGTTTAAAGCAAAATAATAGCAGCCGTTCTTTTAACTAGGCTCTGTAGACTTAAAGTACAGTTGTCCAGAACAAAGTCCGAAAAATTTTGGTACCTGGGACGCTATTAATGCATGCCAATAAAAAAACCTGGCTTCATAGCAGGTGCTGGGCAGAGAATTGTCTTTGTTGACACCAGCTGGCATCCTTAAGTTTGTTTCGGACACTCTAAATGTATTGAGAGCGCAGTCCAATAGATCGAATTTTCGAAGAACCATGATACCTACTTACAAGGACGAAGTTGAAAACCAATTGTAATAAAAAGCTGCATTTAATTTGTATCGGGTGGGCCATCTATCGATTTAAATTTGAATCATTTCGGTTTTTTCGAATCTGGCAATACTTATGTCATTCTATTCAAAATTCAGTATATTATCTCCCTTGGACGTAATGGATCGATTTACGCTTAAGCAACGTTGGGATTTATTGGGCCAACGAGAAACTGCACGATGATGTCGACTTTTCCCAAGAAAAAAAACGTCATATTTTCGGATGAAAGCTCATTTT
>QOCX01000072.1:442453-476971 GCA_005959815.1 Sarcophaga bullata
AGCAAAATTGCTGTATTTCAGGCTCAGGAAACCCACACGTGGACTTACAGAAGACAATGCACTCATTACGATTTACTGTTTAACGGGGCTTATGGATTGGCCTCATTGGCCCATTTTTCTTTGAAAATAAGAACGGCGGTAACATTACGGTCAATGGAAACACCTATCGCACCCTGATAACCAATTTTTTGTACCCACTCTTCATGATGTTGATGTGAACAATGCTTGGTTTCAACAGGATGCAGCAACTTGCCACATATCTCATGCCAAATGTTTGATATCCGTTGAATTATTCCAAATGGTAATGTCAATTGGCCGCCAAGAAGCTGTGATTTGATACTGTTGAACGGCCTTCTGTGGGGCTTTGCTAAAGAAAAGTGTTTTTCCCGCAAATCAGAGACAATTGAGCATTTGAAGGTCAAGATTCGTGATTTTATTGCTGAAATACGACCCCATATACATGAAAAAGTGCACGAAAATTGTTCCGATCGAATGAGATACTGTGAGGCCAGCCGCGTTAGTCATGTGAGTGAAATAATTGTTGTCCGCAACAAAAATAAATAAATTTGCCAAAATGCTCAACTGTTTTTGTCGTATTGAATTTCCAAATTTAAACTTTTCAATGGGCTCACCCTATATTTCAGGGTAAATAAGCTTACAAGAAAGGGAGTCTCCTGGCTAGAATCTTGAATCGAAAAATGAGAAAAGAAAAGAAAATTTATGCAGCCTGTGATTATTTTTTATTTCCAAACTTGCTAGAATGACAGGACCAAGAGGGGATTTGACAAACTGTGTGAAACCTTAAACCAAAAGTCCGTGTTTCATTAAAGCTGTCAGGTATTTATTGACCCATTCTCACTCCTATCACGAAAGCTCTTGCATTCCATTTTCGTCATCCACATCTGGCCTGTTGTCAGCCCAATAAAAAAAAAGAAGTCGCTGCTATTATTTTCTTCTTAACTGTATATTTAAACATTTTTCAACTCTCTCTCTATTTCTTTCTCTTTCTATTTCTCTCTCCCTGCATTTCCCTCTTTCTTCAAAGAAATTATAACAAATGCAATTGCATCTGTTTGTCTGTCTGTCTCGGCTTTAAACAATTTAAAGAAAAACATGAAAAAGAAAAATGAACAAATTAAGTGGCATTAATGCACTAACATGTCTCTCTGTCTGTCTATCTGTCCGTCTGTCTATCTATCTCTTTGGGTATATAAAACTATTGCAACAACATGCCATGCATCTGCTTGCTCTCCATGTATTGACATTGGCGCAACTGGCATGTCTCGTTTCAGTTGATTACTTTAAGAGGGTTTACATTACTGGTCTGGCAATCAATCGTAGGCTTAAATTTAATAACAAAAAAAAGTTGAACAGGGTAGTAGAGCCAGTGTCATAATTTAAGGGTTGCTGCAGAAACTGGTTTATAATTGTAAACAAATTTTTATCGTTTATTCGAGTGAGAAATTTGTGAAATTTTTAAACTTTTTTTCAACACATTTTTACAGCCCCTACTTGAATGTGCTTTTAGCGACGTTCTTATTGTTTAAGCATTCATTTGATTGTTACAGTTTTCTACCGCAAACTTCTCTATGAAATTTAATTTTATTTGCTGGCTGATTATAAATGGCATGTGGAAATAATTATTTTCTATCACAATTATTATGCAAAACTATCGTCTTAAATCGGGGATTCACCTGATAAGTGAAAGAAATTTCTTATAAAAATATTTCCACTTTACTTTTCAATAAATTTCACAAATTCGATCGAATTTTATACGGCACTTTATAGGATTTTCATTATTAAACACAGGAGTTTAAACGCCAGAATATTGTTGCTTCGAAAATGTCGAATTTTGTGCCGACAACGCAGTATTAATTGAAATAAAATTTTTTAACCCCTTCAAATTGAATTTGAAGGTTAAGTTGAAACATATCGTGAGCTCGTCGAAGCTCAACCGGAATAAGTTTTATCGATTACAGTCAAAAGCTTAACTGGAATAAGTTTTATCGATTACAGTCAAGAGAGATGATTTCGATACGGAACACAACGACTGCTTAGGTCAGCCAAAACGATTCGAAAATGGAGAATTAAAAGTATGTGTTACTTGCTGTCAAACGCAGGTAGTGGTGTTGGAAGCCACATTCATCTTTTTCAAAACGTTTGTAAGCAACGAAATTTATCCGAAAACAAGAAAATTGGATAGCGAACGAGTTGAAAAAGAGAGATCCTGAGTGCAGTGTATCTTTTTAGGTTATGTTGCTTGAGCCATATTAAAGTAAACAATTTGTGCATCGACTTTCACGTTGGATGCTAGATATGGCATTCCAAATTCGCCGCACTTTAGTAGGTAATGCGTTGGCTTATTAGACGTGATGTCACGGTTAAAACCCCTGGTTAGGTATCTCCAACAAATCGAAATTTGAAGGATTGTAATGACCAATTATGTATGTACGTATGTGTATTGGCTTATTAGATTTGAGGTCTCGGTTCAAAGCACAGATCAAACAATTTAAACAAAATGAAAATATTATTTCGGCCATTTTTTATCAGCAGATTTCTGAGAATAAATAAAATTGCCATGAAAAGTTTCTCAAAGAATCTGTAGTTCGGAGTCAACTTTAAACTGTAGGTCCCATCACTCATGTATTAAGTTAGCACACACAACATAAGTGGTGTAAGGAAATAAGCCGTAATCCTGATTGAAGGATTGTAATGGCCAATTATGTATGTATATAAGTATGTATGTATGGATGTATGTATGTATGTATGTATGTATGTATGTATGTATGTATGTACGTTCGTATATACGTATGTATGTATGTATGTATGTTTTTTTGTCTTGAGCCAGAGGTGGGAATCTTCGAAAGGCACTTTTGTTCTAACAAAAGAGTGCACGATTCACCATCACTGCTGCCTACGTACTAAACCCACGCCCTACACACTTCAACCACTCTCACCCCTCGGGACTGCCATAAGGTATTACTTCGCGGAGGGCTGGTTAGCTTGAAAGCTTTATCCTACTAATTTAAATTTCGCCTTCGTTCCTCCAATCTTCGGAGTTCCAGCATAACTTCAGCCATTCTCTGGCTGTATTGGCTCCTTAGAATCCTAGAATCATTAACTCTTCCATAAGCCGGTTTGGTACAAAACTCGTTTCACCGGGCCATCAAATCTGGGCAGCATGTTAGAATATGCTCCGCATCTTCCTCCTCATCTATACAGTTTGGGCAAATAGGGGAAGTATCATGTCCAAATCTGTGCAGGTACTTCCTGAAGCATCCATGACCAGTTAGAAACTGGGTCACGTAAAAGTTCAGCTCGCAATGATTGATCTCCATACAAGGGATTATATCAGGGACAAGGTGAAATATCCATCTTCCCTTTAAACTGCTTCTCCCATCATGACTGCCATTTGTGCATGGAAGTCCTTCGCTCCGCCGCCTTTATAGCTACTGTTTTGTATGTGTGTACGTAAGTATGTATATATATGTATGTATGTATGATGTATGTATGTATGTATGTATGTATGTATGTATGTATGTATGCATGCATGTATGTATGTATGTATGTATGCATGTATGTATGTATGTATGTATGTATGTATGTATTTATGTATGGATGTGTGTATGTATATTGAATTAAAAATTTAATTTTTAAAAGCCAGAATTGAAAATATTTCAGAATTTTTTATTTAAGAGAAGTCCATGTTGTTTTCAAATGTAAAAAATATACAAACATTCGTATCCTTCATGCTCTAATTCCTTTCAATTGCAAATTCTGACATTTTTTCTTTTTTTTTGTATATTTTTTAGAGATATTTGAACTCATTTATTGAAATGAATTTAGTCAGCAGAAATCTAAAAAAAAATATCTTCGTTTTCTTAATTTGAATCGCATTCAATAATGCAAAATTGCATAAATTTGCATATTTCTTTATCTCTCTCTCTCTATCACTCTATCTCTCTTTTCTCTCTCTCTCTCTCTCTCTCTCTCTTTTATTATTATAAAATTTAATTTCTTTTTTCTACTCACATACTCAATTCACAAGCCTTTTAAATTTTATCTGCAACTGAAAATCTTAAGAGAATTGTTATGCCTGGGAGTGAGTGAGGGAGAGAAGAGAGATAGAAATTGTAGAAGAAAAAAAATCAGAATTTCATTCACAAGTCAAACTGACAATTGCATTTAATGACTGGGTAACATGTGAGTGAATAAATTAAAGAAAAAAAACAAGAAAAAACTTTATGCACTTATTTTTAAAATACAGTGGGTGCCAAAAGTCTAAAGAAAGAAATTTTTCTTCTGTGATATCTTAACACGGCTATGAAGGTAATCTGAATTAGATGAGATTTTTTTTATTTACAGAAATTTACCGTTTAACTCAACACTATTCTGACTCTAACTCTACTTCCTAATTTTTCAATGATCTTCTGTCCTAAAAATGCAATCCTATCAGTTCTTTATTGGAGTACACTGACATTTGTCCTTCATATTTCATATTCCAATCTAGTTTCATAGATCCAATACAATACACTACATAAGTAGGACCCATCCCCCGGGAGCAATGGTTGTACAATAAAAGACTACACTTTTCCCAGCTTTATTCGTAGGCTGGGGTATACTATTTGTACGACGTCTTCAAATAGATAACAATTCTAGCCTCTTGCTTTTCATTATTTTGCCAATATTTTACTGTCGACCCATGGAAAGTATTATGAGGGTGTCAAATCTGGCAAATGAGGATCATAATGAGACAATTTAAACTTTAATTCATTGGTATTAGCCGTTGCGATAGGGCATATGGGAACTTGTGTATTGTATTGATGAAAAAATACTTTCGAGAAATTTTTACGTATTTATGCTAGAAGAGAAGATCCAAACGTTGAACGCACATAAAATTACATACACACATACATACATAAATAGTCATTTCAACCCTTCAGTCAGGATTACAACCTAGCTCCTCATAGCACTTATGTTGTGTTCTGTTAATTTTATACTTGAGAGGCTCGACCTACAGTTTAAAGCCGACTTCGAACGTCAGATATTTGAGAAATTTTTTTGGCAATTTGATTTATTTCCAGAGTTTATGCCAGAAAGGTTCTGCCAAATCTGTTCTTCGATTTAAAAATTATTTAGACTTGATTGGTACACTTTATTTGTCCCCCATTGTATATTTAAATTGGCAGTAATAGTTTCAAATTTTGCAGAGTTTTTAAGATGTTTATTCTTAAATAGAAGACATCTGTCAGTTGATTCAGACTCGAAGCTGCCATGGCCGTGCCGTCCATTAAGTAGCTGGCATAGAAGTCGATAACTCTGTTCGAGGTTTTATGTTTATAGGGAACCTTTGATAGCGTGTTGCAGCTATAGTTCCCCATTCAGCTTTACAGTACGGTATACTGGTATACAAGTTACTCTTAAAGGGGTTTGTATACTTCCTAAAGGCCTTTATTCAATTTTTTAAAGACAAATTTGTTTAAACAAATGAATCTTAACTTTTTATATGTTAAAGTGATTGATTGTCTATAATTTTATTTTTTTTTAATTATGGTGAGGTCCGGTGGGGCTGCGGCAGCCTAAGGAGGGTCATCTAAAAATCCCAAACCATGATTTGAGAAGCTAAAAATGTCTGAAAGCGTATCGAAATGTAAATGCTACTGGCTAAGGCGCCGTATTAGTATGTTGGCTTATTAGACATGAGACTTCGGTTCAAATCCCAGGTCAGACATCTCCAACAAAACGAAATACGAAAAAATTTTTCTTCGGCGACTTCCTCTCAGCAGATTTATGGCAAAAAACTTTGCGAATAAATAAAATTTCCATGAAAAGTTTCTCAAAAATCTGTCGTTCTGGCTTCCAGCCTGACATATGATATTTTGAAAAGGTCAACAAATAACAAAATTTCGGCGTTTTTTAGAATTTTTCCTGTTTCGTCTATTTTTTCTAAATTCATTGTTTAATAAAATTTTTAATTATTGCAAGGTCAAAAATATCCTCAGTTCTGACTCAAAAATCCATCATGCTTAGGAATGCATACATATATACATACATAATTAGTCATTAGAACTCTACAGTCAGGATTATGGATGTAGTTTCTCACATCACTTATGTTGTGTGCGTTAATGTTATACATGAGTGGCGGGACCTACAGCTTAAAGTCAACTTCGAACGTCAGATTTTTTAAGAAACTTCTCATGACAATTTTATTTACTTTCAGAGTTTTTGACAGAAATCTGCTGAGAGGAAGACGCCTAAGAAATATTTTTTCATACATTTTTGTTTTGAAGTCTGACTCGGGGTTTGAACCATGGCTTTACGTCTAATAAGCTAACACACCACCGACTAGACTACAGCGACTACCACGTCTTAGGAATACTGTTCAAAAATTTTAGGGAAATCGAGCAAGTAGTTTTTGCTAAGTCATGGAAACTAGATTTGATTGAGTTCGATATTTGATGTGAGTTCGAGTGCTCCTAACTTGATATCCTTGTTGTCCTTTTCCTTATTCTCTGTTTCCCTTTTCTTTTTCTTCATTTTTAAATTTCCAGTTATGAATGCATTCCTTTAAGCAACTGACTTTAACATCGTTTAACTATTTTTTTTCTTAATTTTTTTTATTTTTTTAAACGAAGTTATGGTCGTGGCTGTGCATTACATTATATTTACGAATTGCGAATCTCTATTACGAATACAAAAATATTACGATTATGAATATTACGTAGGTATGTATGTATGTATGTATGTATGTATGCATGTATGTATGTATGTTTATGAATGTTATGAATGCAAATGACATTCCTGATGTAATAATTTCAAGATGATGAAGCTGACACACTCGTGTGCGGCATAGCTGCGGTATTTTATTACGTTGTGTGGATATGAATGTGTGGCATGTGGTAAGTAATTTTATATTCTGATTTTTTTCTCTTTTTTTCTCTCTTTTTTTCTCTCTTTTTTTAATATTATTTCGGAAGATAAATCGTTGATTATACTTAAAACATATTAAAAAATAATGTTTGTTTCTCATTTTATTTTTTCTGTAAGTATTACTATGACTATGGCTGCCATAGACATAGGCAACGACTGTTGGCAGTGGGTGTGAAGGCATATAACCCGACCTATTTTCTTATGGACTTACAATACCGGCAGTGTCATGCTTTTATAAACTTATCTTAACTATTTTTTCCTTTTTTCTTTTTCCATTTTCTTTTCTTTCTGCACTCAAGTTAAGTTAAACAATTTTTTTTAATACTTAAGTAGGGCGAGGGCGAGGAATACTTTTTACATTCTACCGAGAAAATCATATACCCTGGTAAAGCAACAAAAGAAAAATTTTGTAAGTAAAGTGAAGGGAATATGATGTTGCATAATAAAAATGAATTAAAAATAAGGTCGGAAGCGGAATTTGTTTTTTAATATTCGCAGGAAGTAACGTTAAAAGTTACGTTTTAAGGTTTTATAAGCGGAAATTTCTACACAAAAGTAATGTGAACTTGACATAAAAACTCATAAAAAATTTAAGAGGCAATGGAATATTGAATGCCAATGGGCAATTAGTGAGCAAAATAATAAAAAATTTTATTACAAACTTTCCATCAAGACAGACTAGTTTGTATTCACAAGCCTTAGAACAAAGACTTGGTTGTCAATGGAATTGCTAGAAATAAAGGGGAAGCTACACAGGCAATTCTTATGAAGATATATAGGGTGGGCCATTTAAAAGTTTAAATTTAAAAATGAAATACAATAAAACGCTTTGAAATTTTGCCAAATTTATTTATTTTTGTTTAAAGTACAATTTTATCGATTAGTAATGGAATATTATTTCATTCATATGACTAAAGCGTCTGGGCTCACATTACCTCTTTCGATAGCACTCATTTTCGAGCACTTTTTCCGGTGTATGGGATTGTATATCGGCAATGGCATTACAAATATTGATCTTCAAATGCAAAATTATCTCTGGTTTGATGGCATAACACTTTTTTCTCACGGTGCCCCATAGAATACTGTCCATCCGTGTTAAATCACAGCTTCTTGATCGTACATCAAATTGTTGACGCAATAAATCGATAAAGTTGCACCATCCGGTTGAAACCAAACATCATTCACAAACGTTTGACGCAATAAATCGATTGTGGCATGAGATGTGTGATTAGATGCACCATCCCGTTAAAACCAAACATCTTTCACATCAATACCATGAAGATCGGATACAAAAAAATCGGTTATCATGGGGCGTTAGGTGTCTCCATTGACCATAATGATTAGGTAGGTCTCCGCAAGTCTTATCAAACAGTCACTCGTAATGAGTGCATTGGCTTCTGTAAGACCACGTGCGGGTTTTCTGAGCCACAAATACAGAAATTTTGCTTATTTACATACCCATCAAGATGAAAATGATGAAATTCATTCGAAAATATGATTTTTTTTTTTTTTTTGGCAAAATTCGACATCATCAGCAGTTTCTCGTTGGCCCAATAAATTCCAGCATAGCTCAAGTTACGCTTCATCGATTCATTACGTTTAGTGGAGATAATATAACGAGAATAGAATGACTAAGTATTGTCAGAATCGAAATAACCGATGATACAAATTTTGAACCAATAGATGGCCCACCCGATGGAAGCTATTAAATTTTTTTGTTTCTTTATTATTTCACTTGAGAATTTAGAGTTGCCGCCAGAAGATTAAAATATTTGGCAATACAATTTGCTGACATTCTTAAAGTCTCCGTGTTGTTCTACTAATTTGCCTTGTTATTGGCTCCTTACTGGACCATCTATGAATATCATCAAAATATTCCACATACCGTTGTATAGGGACATGTTTGTTGATGAAACTTTAAAGTGTTTTAAACTGAAGTTTTAGTCCTGGGCTAACTTTCTTCAATCACTAGGAGAAGCTGTCATTCAAATGGTTGTCAGTAGATGTTATGAGCCGCCAATTACACTGCTTATCGGCCACTTTAGAGGACAGTAAGTATATGTAGACCGCCCTCTACATATTCTAAACCTTTATCTACATCGTACATGGTTTCTCTTCACTTTTAAAAGGTTTTAAATTTCATTTGGAATAGTAGTAGGAATACATTCAAAGAAACTGAATATTTTTATTGTTTCTAGCACTTAAACTGGTTTCGGCACTTAAGGGGATTTTTCCACAAAAAAAAAAAAATTAAAACCAAAACAAATCGCTTAATAACCATGAAATAAAAACAATTTACAATCGGCTTCATTGTGTTCCAATAACACTTTAACACAACGCTCACGTATACTCAAAATGATGTATATGTGTGGGGTCTTTGAGTCATTAATGTCTACTTCCAACTTCTCACGTCACGCGTTTTGTTTTGTACGTTTGGGTTATGCCGCCTTTTATTTAAAATTTCTGTTTTTGACAAGCCATAACCCAACACTACTTATTTACTTTCGATTCTTCGAAAACGAAACAACTTCATTACCCGTCCATGCATACATACATACATTTAAAATGAGTGTGTGTGTATGTGTTTAAAATAAATATTAAAAACAAATAAATAAACAAAAAACAGAAATAAAAATATGTAGTCGGGCCCCCTTTTTTAGTTGAAGGTTTCACGTTAAAAAAAAATAAAAAAAATTCACGAAGAAAAATAAAAACAAAAGAAAAATTAAAAAAATAAACTTGCTTGCTCATACGAACAGCAATAATAATCGAAACCACAAACTCACCAACACAACACAACAATTGTAATATAAAGAGAATGAAGAGAATAATAACAACAACAACAACAACAACAACAAAACCACTAAATAAATGCTTTGGTTTGCATTTACGTCTGTGAATTGAATGGCGATGGCTACGGCGATTGCGATGGCGATGATGATTAATTATTGTAGGGTTTCTCAACCCTGAAATAAAAACAAATAGGGGGATAATATGTGAGCCTAGATTTTAATTAAAACTATCATTTGAAGACTCGGCAGCTGTTTATTGCATTTACGTCTGTGAATTGAATGGCGTTGGCGATGGTTATGGCGATTGCGGCGGAGACGATGATTAATTATTATAGAGTTTCTCAACATCTAAATAAAAACAAATAGGGGGATAATATGTGGGCCTAGATTTTAATTAAAACTATCACTTGAAGACTCGGCAGCTATTTATTTTCTATTGGGGGTGCAGAAAATTATGCTGAATAATGAACGAATATCGCATGGCTTAATACCCACTCCAAGATTTTCTTAAACCCCTATACGTAAATAACATAATTGGTCATTACAATCCTTTAGTCAGGATTACAACTTAGTTTCTCACACCAATTATGTTGTGTGCGTGTTAATTTTATACATGAGTTGGGAGACCTACAGTTTAAAGTCGACTCCGAACGACAGATTTTTAAGAAACGTCTTCATGGCAATTTTTTTTTCTCGCAGATTTTATGACAGAAGTCTGCTGAGATTAAATTGCCTAAAAAATATATTGGAAATGTCTAACCTAGGATTTGACTCGTGGCCTCACGTCCAATAAGCCAATACACTACCTATTAGACTACGGCGATATAGTATAATATAAGCCAACATGTTGGAAACTCTACCATTAAAGCTGAATTCACCAATGGTTTCGGAACAAAATGTTTGTTCTGAAACGATTCACTCACTTCGAACAATTGTTCTGGAAAAACAAGGTTACCATATGAAATATGTTTGTAAACGACATATTGGTTTTAGTTTTTTTTAACAATTTTCTATCAATATTGCTTATAAAATTGAAGTATCTGGCAGCACTGTTCAATTGTTTCGGAACAAAAATTCAAATTAAACCAATTCAAGCTGAAATTGTTTCGGAACAAAATTTACTCTCTTCCCTCTCTCTCTCTCTCAAAAAGAGAAACATCAAACTCCATATAAAAAATTGTTTCGGAACAATGAGTGAATCCAGCTTAAGTATGATGTTTACTCGAGAACCCTTGACAGACAAATAGTTTTGTGCCACTTTCTGCCAGTATAAGGTTTTTTTTTATTTCATTTTAACTGTGTCAGCAATTTTTTTGCAAATATGTTCATATGTACATATGTATGTGTGTAAATATTTCTGTTTTGTTTTGCTTTAATTATTCGCTGTTTTCATTTGTTTTATTCGCTTCACTTTAATGTTTGTTTAGATTCCAGTAGTGTTTACAATTGAATTGGCAAGCGGTGTTGTTGCTAATAAACTTCTGTTTCAATTAAAAAAAAACGAAATCAGAGAAGCAAATATACCACACACACACACATACGTATACTCTTACTGTACTGTTGAGTTGCGACGAACACATGCACTTGCCTATTCATTTACAAAAACACATTTTCTCAGAGTAACAAGACACTCAACAACAACAACTGCATGCATGCATTGCCCATCATGTTTAAACAATTTTAAAGAGATTAACCGTAAACAGCAGAAGAAAGAAAAACAAGTTTTTTTTGTTGTTAAATTAACAACAAAAAACTGTTGAATAGACCTTTTTGAAATTGAAATTGAAGAAGATAAAGACACAAGATTTTAAACAAAAGAAAACAAACAAAAAGTGTTTCAGAGTGCCAAGGAATTCTTGGAGTCGTCATGCCGAGTCATGCCTGAAAAATGCTGCAACGTTTTCAAGTGATTAAGATGAGAGTTTCGAATGCACTTTGAATGAATGCAGATATTTCAGGCTTGAGAGCAATTTCAAACATTTAAAAGAGTCTTAAGCGGTTTCTGAATGTTTCATTTATAAATGAACTCCACTTAAGCCACAAAATTATTTAAAAAAAAAAGAAGAGAAATTTTTAATTGAGTTACATGTCAAGTACGAATACTCAGATAAACAAAAAAGAGTCTTAACTAACCTGAAACTAGGTTAAGTTATGGACATTTTTCAATTATTAGAGCAGATTACCGACTCAAAGTCTTTAAGTGAAGTGAAGCTTAGCTTAAGTTTCCAGGATCAAAAGAATTTTTACAATAACATTCCACAGAATTAGTTACGAATCGGTCTCAGAATATTTTTTTTATGACCAACATTTAACGGATCACCAGTGCACACCATTCTGGAAAGATTAAGAAAACTGTTTATATAAGATTGGAAGTGATAGGGACGAAATAAAACACTTTTGTTGAGAGTTTTTAATATAAGCGTAGTACGGTTAAAGCAAAAATGGTATCTGCAATACGTTGTTCGTTTAACCACTGGAATCACCCAGTAACCATAAAGCTAAAATGCCTACACTCCTGCTTCTATACCATATTTAAGTGTTAGAATTCGTTTTCTGTGGCCTCTGGAGATAAGATTGATCATTGGAAACTACGCCATTTCAGGACATTGCGTTCTTCTTCATATATTGTCATATGCATGCATATATAAGTCTACAATTAGTTAGAGAAACGATGTTATTACAATAGAATAATACCTGCCATTCAAAACAGCAAAACATCGAGAAATTGAACCTAGCGGTAGAAAACAGTTCCTTTTCTGTCCAGAAAATGTTAGCCGTATGAGCTCCTCAATGACATGGACGTTGTGAAGCGTATTTCAATGTAGAAGCTACAATGTCGAATCCCCTGGCGAGACGGGTATTTAATGCGGGGCTTTGTGGTAGTCGGAAGGACCAAATTGAGGAAGCCCTGTCATCGATTGGTGTGACCCTAAACCCATTAATCAGCTTGTTAATGACCAATTAAGGAGATAAATAAGTAAATCCGCAATACAGTTTCTAAGTTTCTGTTTATGTCCAGCGACCCAGGTAATAGAATTCTTCGAGCAATCCAATATTTCCCACAGAAATAGATGATACTTTTGGGCTCTTTATGGCAGCCTGGTGGTCCGCGTATACCAATATAGTCTCAAGGAATATTCTGCTCCTAAAAACAGAAATTTTATTGGCATAAGCATAGCAATTTACATCCACCAGGAAGATACTGAAGTGATCTGCGAGTTTGTATGAAATTCTGTTATCCAAGACCTCAATTTACTCACCAAACTCTATATTCCATACAATTTCGAGTCTTCCGTGCTTATGCCCAGATAATTCCGAGGAGGATTATGGCCTCTGTATGTGATAACAGCATCTAAACACACAGAAACCATTTGTTGTAGGGAATCATGCAATCAACCTGTGCTAAAAAGTAAGAGTCCATGATTCTAGTATGACTATGATGTGTCTAAGGCCAGAAGTTCGCCGAGAGCAAATTGATTATCGTTAGAATTGCTTGTTATTCCAGCAGAAGCTCGATTGGAAGCCAATATAGGAAGGGTGTAAAGTATTCTGGTTGTTTTGTATATGCTATCCCCAGATGGGCAAACCATAAAGCAATCGCCGTTCAACTGTACTGCTTTTTAACAATGGCTTGTCCGCAGGCAAGGAGCAATAAAGTTTTCTATTTAACAAATTGAACAGTTTTCTTCGAATTTATGCGAAAATCAAAACGATTACGCTTAAGATGACTGGAATATCAACCTGCCTTTTAATGAAATTCCTTTCTTTACATTTCAAATATCTTTTTGCCGCTTATAAATGATTTACAATATTATCCTTCCATCATTTTAGTTGGTAATTGGATCAGTAAATTTAATTCTTTTTTCCCAACGATTTAATTTAATTTTTGTTGTTGTTATTTTTACGTTTTTATTCTGAATTTAAAATTTATTTCAAATGACCCAACATTGGCCGGAAACAGTCGGTCATATGCGTAGCGATAAAAAGAAAAGTTTGCTTATGTATGTATGCGTTAGTGAACAGCATACAGAGAATATTAATGTTTGAGTGTGTGTGTTTGTTAAAAAAAAATAACTGTTATCTGGTTAAGAACACTCAATAAACTCATTCGTATGTATGTATTGATGCCATCATATTGAGCAGTTGGTTTAAAATAAAAGTTCCGTTGTTTGACTCTCTTTCTATCAGCCATTCAAACTGCATTGTATGTGTGTGTTGTATGTGTATATGAGTACAAGTATTAAAGCCATTGTATGGTCATCGTAGATAAGGATTTTTGGATTTGAGAGAGAGAGAGAGTGATGTATTGTATGAGTGTGTACTAGTGTGTTTGTGTTTGTATTATGTGAGAGCATATGGCGTTTAAGAAATTGATGTGATTTTTGTAATTCGTTTGGAACATTTTGACATTTTGATTTATGTTTGAAGTTTAAATATTTTCTTACTCTTTTTTCTCTTGTTGTTCTTATTGTAATTGATATTCATTCACAATGACAGAACAATAATCAATTTTCAGAGCGAATTATCCAGCATGTACATACGTATGGATGTGTGCATGTGAAAACTACTTCATTAAACCTTATTGGGGAAGTTGTAGGACATTTCTGTCAGATTCTTGTCAATGGTAATTGCTTTAATGCTTTTATGCTGGTTAAATTTGATACTTTCTTGCGAAATATTAACAATTTAAGCTGATAATATTAATATCAGATGCCTTAACTCAATACTGTTATTAATTAATACGGTAATGATGTCTGGCTGTGTGTTAAAAGAATGGAAGTTTAAGAATTTCTCATACAAAATAAATTTACTTTGAAGAGCCTTGTGTGTCGATTTGAATCTGTAGGTCCTATCACTCATGCATAAAATTAACACACACATAAGTAGTGTGAGAAACTACGTCATAATCCTGACTAAAGGACTGTAATGCAGCTATAAAAGCGGAGGAACGAAGAACTTTCGTGCACAAATGGCGGTCAGGATGGGAGAACAATTTAAACAGAAGATGAACATTTCGCCTTGTCCCTACTATAATCCCTTGGATGGAGAACGAACATTATGAGCTGAACTTCTACGTGATCCAGTTTCTAACTGATCATGGATGCACAGATTTGGACATGATACCTCCCCTATATGCCCAAACTGTGCAGATAAGAAGAGAGATGAGGAGAGAAATGCAGAGTTTATTCCGATATGCTGTCCCAGATTTAGATGACCCGGGAAAACAAGTTTTGGGCCAAATCGGCTTATGGAGGAAATGTTAAACTCTGGAATTCTGTAGGGCTCATACAGTCAGTGAATGGCTGATGTTATGCTGGAACTCCGAAGGTTAAAGGTAAGAAGGCGAAATTTGAATTAATGTGAGGAAGCTTTAAAGCTAACCAGCCCTCCACAAAGTAATATATATAGTGGTTGAAGGATACAGGGGGTGGGTTCAGTACGTAGGCACAATCCATTGTGAATTGTGCATACTTTTGTTGGAACAAAAGTGTCTTCGAAGATTTCCATTTGCGGCTGAAGACAAAAAGAAATAAGGTTTGTAATGACCAATTACGTACGTATGTACGGCCTTGTATGATCCATAATACCTACAAACTATAAAAATTTGTGGTCTTACCGAAGCCAATGTACTCATTACGAGTAACTGTTTGGTGCGGTTTGTAGAGGGGAGACATCATTGGCCCATGTTTCTTTGAAAATGAGGACGGCGCAACCATTACGGTCAATGGAGACACCTAACGCCCTATAATAACCGATTTTTTTGTACCCACTTTTCGTGGTATTGATATGAACGATGTTTGGTTTCAAGCGGATGGTGCAAATTGTCACATATCTCATGAGACAATCGATTTACTGTGTCAAACGTTTGATGGCCGTTGAATTAGCCGAAATGGTAACGTCAATTGGCCGCCATGATGCTGCTGAATTTGACACCGTTGAAGTATTCTCTGTGCAGCGCCAATAAAGAAAAGTGTAATGCCGACAAAGCAGAGACAATTGAGTAATTGAAGGCCAACATTAATGATGCCATTGCCGAGATATGATCACATACACTCGAAAAAGTGCACGAAAATTAATTCGATCGAATGAGGTACTGTGGGGCTAGCTGCGTTAGCCAAATGAATGAAATGATATTCCATTTCTAAACGGAACAATAGTACTTCACAATAAAAATAAATAAATTTGCCAAAATTTCAAACCGGTTTTGTTCCATTACATTTTTAAATTTAAACTTTTAAATGGCCCACCCTATAGAATTGCGAAATTACACTCTAAACCACGAAGTTCAAACCTAGTAGTCTGTTATGCCTTAAGAAAATCAAAAAAAAAAAGTATTGTAAACGATCGCATATGCCTTTCCAATGTTTTAATTCGCAGAACGGGTGTTGGTTGCCATCTTTAATTGTTTATTTCTTTCAGCCACTAGCCAACAACGCTTGATAATAATGGTAATAACATGTTAACAAATGTATTGCAAGCTGAAGTTAAATACTGAACAAAAAATTCAATTTAAATTGTATTCAATTTCATTCAAACATATCAGCAACATTCGTCAACCGTAAAATACAACAACAACAATAACAACAACAAAGAAAATGATTTTTTTGTTGGTATTTTTAAATTGAATTTCAAATGGATTTCCCGTTTTCCATTTTTTTTTTCATTTTTTTTTTAAAGCCAAAGCGGAAAAATGATGATGCGGATGTAGACATGCACACAGAAACACTGGCACAGATAAGGTGGAAATGGAAAATGATTATGGTTGGTTTGTGGTGGGTGGTGGGTATGTTTTTTCCGTTTTTTTTAAGATTTTTTAAAACAGTCGCTCTTTTGGAAAGAGCTATTAAACGGAAATTGTTGATTTGTGAAATTAAAATGATTTTTTTTTGATTGTATTCACCATGCTTTTAGAGACACAGAGAAAGACAGAGAGACTGAGAGACATAAAGTGTCATTGTACGACTGAGTTGTTGTTGGACAAGTGACATGTGACGTCGAAGGAAAGAGTAAAATCGTTTGTTTCAATTTTTTTTTTAAGTGAAATTCGCAACATGTTGTTGGGAGATGGAAAATGGAAATGGAATTTTTTATCTTTAGGAGTCTTTCCTCAGGGGTTATTGAAAATGGTTTGGAAATTTTAACACATGTTTTCTTTTATAGTTTTTTCAATTGATTTCTTTTTTTTTTTTTTTTTTTTTGGGGGGGGGGGTGGTATATTTTCTATTTAAAAAGGATATTGAATGGTCTAACCCTACTATACATAGGAGGACTATAATTGGGCTTCTAATAACTTGGCCTACATTTGCCACAACTACGTATATGGTCCCAGTCACTTACCTAATCATGCCTAATAAATAAAAGAAGAAAGAGAGATAGAGAGAGGAGAGAGAAAGAATAATTAATTAATAATTTGTAATAATTTTTAATATTTTTAGTTTACATGCAGCGCTCTACGGTTGTCAACTTCCGGTTTTTCTGTTGAACACGCTTAATATTTAGCTACGAAGCTTTTAAATTTATTTGACAATTATTTTATAAGAAAAAGAGAATTTTTAAATTAATTTAAATTAAAAATTATAAAAATATTAAATTTTTTGATTTTAAAGCATGAAAACAAAAAAAATTTGTCTGCAATTTTTTAAAGAAAAAAAATCTTTAAAAAGCCAATTTTTTTTTAAATTCATAAATTATACTGATAAAGCCAATTTTAAAAAATTAAAAATTAAAAGGAATTAATTAATTAATAGAAGTCCTTAAAACAACACAATAAAATTTATTTTATTTGTCAACATAATTTCCTGTTGTCAGCACTTTGGCCAGTGTATTCAATAACTTCGATACCCTACAGTCAACAGCTGCATACTCTGATATTAAAACTATTGTTGGACTGTCACGATAATAAGAATTCGTACTGCAACATACGATCTAAACTTTCCTCAAACGTTTTGTAATGCCAAGCCTATTCCTTTGACAAACATCGGAATTCTGTTCGGTGTCAGAAAAGATTACTCCAAGAATATGTCGGACTAACCTAAAGTAAAATCAGTCAGGATATTAAGCGAAATGGGCTGGGTTTAGATCATTTAAATTATGTTCTTTGGAAAACTGCTGGATTAATATTTAATATTCACTTTAGACAATGATGGATGGTAACCCTATTGTTCTAGAACCATCTACAGTATACCAATTATCTTCTAAGCTGTGTAAACTTCTTAATGAAACTGTAAACTGTGCTTTCTGCCAGACTTAAGCTTCTTAAAGAAATTAAATGGAATTCTGTAATCCTGAAGATAACTATTTGGTCAGTGTACAAGCTACCTTCCATAGAATTTGCTTACACGAACCATCTACAGATGTTTAAAACAAAATAAAAATACATCTAATGGGAGTCTAGTTTGAAAATTGGTATGAAAATGGCCCATAATCTGCCTGGTTTATGTAAAATATTCCAAGCTGAGCTGTTTGCGAACATAGAGACAGTGGAGGAGATTTGGAAACGGATCGAGACAGGTGTTAGGGTGGCTTTCCATTTGAATACTTATCTATAGTTTGGTTTTATTCTACAAGAAGACTCATACAAGGCCCTGCTTAGAACTTGCTATGCATCCAAGTGTTTCCCAGCAGGTTTCATGTGATGGATTCATCATCACAGAATCCGCAAGTTGGGCTTGTCAATCCTTGTATCCTTTACTTTTATTTTGTCATTTCACTTTAAAAAGTAGGAAGTGAAGTCTCCTGCAGCACTGGAAACCAACAAATTTCAATAAATAAGAGACACGCTAAACAAAGTGTTAAGAACTCAAGAAAGACTTCGAATGTTCAAAACTATCAAACGCCTTATTAAGGCCCTAAGGCCTTTTAAACGTAAATTATTACGTCGCTTCAACTCAAATCTGTAATTGAATCATAATTAAAATGAACTTTAAAAAAAAAATGGCAACTTCTGGAACAAAGCATTGTTAGTTAGTAGTAGGCAATGATGATTTATGTTTGATTAGTACAATGAATGTATCATGTGAGTATTTGAAATTTAAATATTAAAAGTGCAGTTAGAAAATATTTCAATGTAAAAATGAAGGTCATCTAGGACTTACTCATCAATTTCCTCCTCAGACAAGGAGTGGCTATTTCCGGTCAATAACAAAGACATGTTGATTTACAAATGGAATAGAAGTAAGAACGTAGAACGTAGTAAAGCTTCTTTACCTGCAAAGAAAAACGAAAGAATTTTATTTCCTTTAAAAATTTATTTCTTCTTTATGGTAAAAATGTTTTATTTTTCTTTCTCAATTTTAAAAGGTTTCATGAAGAAATAAAAAAGAAAAACTTAAATAAACAAACTTCAAGGACTTTCGAGAAAGAAAGGAAAAAAGAAAAAAAACTTGTTTTTTATTTATTTTTGATTACAAAACAAACAATAATTGAACAAGTTTATCAGGGAAAATATAAAATAAAAATAAAGAAAAAAATTTAAGAAAAAGTAAATATTCGTTAGCGTACAGTGGGCAAAATAATTAAGAGTACACACCGCCTCCTGCATTCTAATAGAAGCAGAGAGTCTTTAATAGTAAAATGTTAGCTTCACCGTGAGACTTAGTCTGTCAGAGTCATATTGTTTGAGAGTTCGAGAATACTGAAATCAAGTCTCAGTAAAAGATTTGGTTACTGCAACCCAATTTAATGACGAGACAGTCATTCTAAGCCTAAGTTAAGATTTTTATATTGAAACGCTTCCAGTTCGGCACCAGTTAAGTGAACTAAGGTTGCTCTTTATGGAAGTATGTTTGCCCTAATTAGCCGGGTGTCTTTCAATGTGCAGAAGTACACACTTTTTCGCAAGCTGTCTCCCTGTAAAAGTCGTTGTTGCTCCTCAATTTGTACAGCATTTGGTTGCTACAATTCGGCATCCATAGCACTTCCTTTTCTTGTTTTTCTGTGATATTTTCAAACGTTTAATTGCGCACTCAGCGCATATCACAAATTGCATGGTGTTTGAGGCATTGCTGTGATAAAGATTGTATCTCTTCGTTCTTAATAAGAATCAATGACTAGCTTGTGTTGTTGTAAAGAAAAACAAGCAAGGCTCCCGCGATGCTTAAATTTAGAATACCTCAGCCTTATCTACAGCATTATTAGTCTGGGAATTAAGCAAGACGGGCTTGTCTTAAATCACTCCGATTATGGTATTTGATAAACCACACGATTAATATTTAATATTGTTTTTAGATAAGAACAGTTGGCGACCCTATTGTTCTAGAATCAATTACAGTACACCAATCATCTTCTAAGCTAATCAAACTTCTTAATGAAACTGTGAAACCAAGCAAAAAAAAAATAAAAAGAAGCCAGGAGAGATGCTTTCTGACAGCCTTAAGCTTCTTAAAGAAATTAAGGGAACCCTGTGACCCTAAGAAGAACTATGTGGCCAGTAAATGTGATTTAGATAAGCTATCCTTCGTGGAATTTCCAAACTGGGATGGTTCAAAAATGCATCCAAGCACTGCTGTTGGAGTCTAGTTTGAAGTTTTGTTCGAAGTTGGCCCATAGGTTACCGGGTTTATGTAAAGTATTCCAAGCTTACGTGTGTGCGAACATAAAGACAAAAAGAAGGTGGCTTGGAAATAGATTGCGACAGCTGATAGAGTGGCTTTCCATCTAAATACTAGTCTATAAAACCGTTTCAGTCTACAGTAAGTCCCCCACAAGGCTCTTGAGCAGGTAATTGGTAGTACTGCGCTAGATCCCAAGACATTGTGACTTTTAGGGGAAGGAGATAATAAATGAACTGTTAAACGATTGTGCTTAGTATTGGTAGCGGTAATAGAATTTGTGTTATTAGGATCTTGATGGGTTTTTTAACTGGTCATTGTGTTCTAAAGGCACAGCCCAACTTGTTGTAACACATTCTGTATCTCTGAGTACATAGGCGGAGACACAGAATTCTTGTACAAGATTTCTTCCATGACATTGGGAAGTTGATATATGTTCTTCTCAGCCATTAGTTGGCTGGTAATATGATTTTTTTTCTAATTCCACTCCTCCATTTTCCCTTCTTCTTGACATTTGGCACTCATCTATGCCTAATCTTTTCCTTTCTTTTATTTCTTTTCTCGTCTTTTCTTTACCCTTGTTTCTTCATTTAGATTTTCCTGTTTAGCCTCCTATGCTGACCAACAATATCGATTAGCTTGATGGTACTTGGTCAGTTTAAGGCCTGGGTTTACGTTGTGACATAACTACAAGCCGCTATGCGTATTCAAGTGGCCTTTGCTATCAAAAAATACCACTCCAACCTAGCTATCTCTACCTACCTAGCTTTTCTTCTTTTCCTATAATTTTCCATATCTTTCGTGTGATTAACTGAAGATACCCGGAACTGCTCTTTTCTAGCCTCTGTTTGGAAGGATAGTTCTTTGAAAACATGATACAATTTCTATAATAAAATGAAATCACTTTACAACACTGTTAATTTGTTATTGCTACGCACTGTTGCTTGTGCTGCATGATACTGCAAACAAATGAAATATTTTTCCCATCATCATCATCATCATCATCATCAGCAAAATTACAAAAATTGAAATAAAAAAACAAAGAAACAGACAGTGTAAGAAAAGATATGATAAATTATTATTATTTTTATCCTTTATTTTCCTGTTAATTCCTGTCATTTTTCTTATATTTCGTAGAAATTTTCAATGATAAATTCTTGGAAAAGAAGGAAATAAATGTTCATCATCAAAATAAACCGAAAAAGGAAGAGAAGAAAAAAACAAACAGGACTCTTGTATGCTTGTTGTTAAACGTAGCATATTTATCCTGCTTGCATGTCTTAATATAACACGAAGAAGAGAGAGAGAGAGAGAGAGAAAGAAGAGCTCAGGAATATTTACAAATTAAAAGTGGCATAATTCGTAGTCAAAAGGGATTTACGAGTGAAACAAATTAACTGAGGAATATCTGTCATAGTTAATGCCATAGAAAAACCAAGGAAAACACTAGGAAGATAAGTTTTTTCCTTTAGATTTCATTTTTGAAGAGATAAAGTAACCATAAAAAGCAATTTATGCTTAATAAATTACCACAGTTTTTCGTTGTAATCCATTTAGAAAATTTAATGCCAAACAGCTGACATAATGAAAACGTTTTAATTCTGTTTAAATTTTACCAGCCAATTTCGTGTAATGGCTTCTATATTAACCATAGTGCTTGATGTTTAAGCCCAGGTATACACTGTTTCTCTATCTCTCTCTATCTCTCTCTCTCTCTCTCTCTCTTTCTCTCTTGCTAGCATTTAGGCAACCTTTGACATTTTGCTTAAAATATTCCAATACTCTCACTTGATGTGTGTGCCATCAATGCAGCTGAGACTTAATGGCCTGCCTAGCCAGTGGATATAAAAGAGAAGAAGAAAAAAAAAACGCTATTGACTGCATAAAACTCTAGCGAAGCGAATGCTGGAATACAGAAAATAAGAACTCATGCATAAATTATGTGGTGAATACACTGAGAAAAATTAGAATTATAAACATAAGGTGACAAGAGTGCTTTCTTTTTAAACTGAGTTAACAACATAAACAACGTATCCTATTGGACGTCACAAGCGTCAACAATTGAAACCACCATTGTGTGACAAGAATTAAAAACCTTTTTTAGGGATTTTAAAATCAGTCCAGGGTAAGTTTCAAGAACTTAAAACAGTTTTTTACCCTAAAGCCGGGCAAAGTATCGATTCTGTATTAAATACATCAACTTAAGAGCAGATTTTTATTAAAAATCACACGGTGGTTGAAGAACACAGCGGAAAAACACAAAGAAAATACGATTTTAATTTTTTTTTTTTGTTTTTNGTGAGAAGCTAGGCCGTAATCCTGACTGAAGGGTTGTAATGGCCAATTATGTATGTATATATGTAATACGATTTTAAATACCAACTAAATTTCTTTCAGTGTATTTTACACGTTCGTAGTAAAACTGAATAAAATTCGAACGTGAGTGTTTGAGAGTATTTATGTGTGATGTTGTTAGTGCTGCTGCACACGTATAACCGCAAAACCTTCAGAAGAGAGAAATAAAATTTGTTGTTTTTGCTTTTAAACAACACAACAGGAGAACGAAAGCTGGAAACCAATTTGAAAAGAAACACCGCAGAGTACAAAAATATAAAAATTTTATTAAAAACTTTACACAAAGACTGAAAGAAAAAAACAGGCAATGAAAGTGCAAAAGAAAGAGAGAGGGAGGGAGAGAGGGAAGAGAGCGAGTAAAAACTAAATTAAACAATCACGTAACAAGAAAATTTTTATTCAAACATTAAAGAAAATTACTATTCGCCACTAAAATATTATATTATAATAGAACAAAAGAGAGAGAGAGAGAGAGAGAGAGAGAGAGAGAGAGAGAGAGCGGTCATAAGAGCGAGAAAATAATGACGTTGAAAAATTTATCATAAAAAAATTATTTTTTTTTGAGCGATAAATGTTTACTCCCTTAAGAGATTAAAACAAAGTATGTTTGTAAGCTAAAAATCAAATTGTGAATTGGTCGCACATATACACACACACACACACACACACTCATCTAATGCAGCAAATGTGTATTTGCAACAATACAAGGAAGACAATGACCATTAAGACGCCTAAAGTTATGCATCAGTTTTAACGATTTACGACAGCAAAACAAAACGAACACACATA
This sequence comes from Sarcophaga bullata, assembly GCA_005959815.1. NCBI lineage: Eukaryota > Metazoa > Arthropoda > Insecta > Diptera > Sarcophagidae > Sarcophaga > Sarcophaga bullata. The sequence goes on from QOCX01000072.1 coordinate 465,870, forward strand.
CATTACACTAACTAAAGAGTGTATGTGAGTTATCAATACACACACAAGCTATTTTTTTTTTCGAAAACCTACTCTTCGTATCTCATTGTTGTTATTGTTGCATGTAAAATTGCCATTGTTGTTCGGGAAGAGTAACAAAGCAAGAGCGTAAGTACATTGTTGTTTATGAAAAGCAACAACAATAAAAAAAAACTTGTTTACTTGTGTTATTTTCGAGTGTATGTGTGTATAAATGTATGTTTTTTAGTTTTTTTTTCGCTCGTTATTTGACAGAGAATAAAAAGTTCAAGGCCACAACCGTGTTATTACACACACACACAGAAATTTTTGTGCAAAAGGTATACTCTGCAGTAGTTTTCCTAAGTGTTTACTGGCTTTTGCAGCAAGTGGTAGGTAAGAGTAGAGGGTGATGGTTATGAAAACATTTTTGATTAGAAATTATGATTTTGAAAAATGAAATGACATTACAAGTTCAACATGGTTTTGTTCAAAATGATCTTTAAAGGTTAAAAAAAAAAATTCAAAAAAGGGAATAAAAAACTACACGCACCGTGGAGCAAAAGAAGTAAAATAAAGGAAAATGGAACAAGTTTTAAAAATTAGTTTCAAAAACAGCAAGTGTTTTGCCTAGGCAATGCAATGGGGAGCAAAAGTGAGTACATATGTAGATATTAAGTAAATACTGCAACCAATCCAGAGGCAAGATCCAAGCATTATAAGGAAATTAAAAGTTCAATGAAATCATAGCCTGATTTAACTTTTCTTTTGAATTAGAAAAAGTCAGCAAACCTTTATTTCATTGGGATATCGCTGGCAAGTCAGTTTTACATCCTTTAAATTTGGTAGACGTATCTGATATTATGTCCTAACCTTCACTTTATGATTTTCTATTGTCCTGACAAGAGTAAAACGGTGCGAAAAATCTATCTAAGGTTGGATGGAGGGCTCACGGTAAGTCTGCTTAAACTGCAGAGAGGCTCGCTCAATGTAGTTATCAGGGTCATTGCACATGCAAGGTGCATGGCTCTTGTACATCTTGCTAATGATTTCTGCAAAAAGCTGCAGAGATAAGAAAGAGGACACGTCTTCCCTTCACTTACTGGGTACATGCCCGGCACTTTGTCAAAGAAGAAAAAGGCACTTTGGTGCTTACTTAATGGATGAGCTGGAGAAACGGTCACTGAAATAGGAGATCCAAGTGGTGCCGAGACTAGGGGATAGCAGAAAACTGTGATAACACAATGGGGCCTATGTGGCCTAAGTGTGTTCATCCAACTAACGTAGATGGACTGCCATTTCTATCTACCTACATACCTAATTTGTCCATAAATTCGTAATCGATTTGAGATACGAATTTTGCATCATTCACGGCATTATTTTAAAATTCTATTCACTGCACGATTGCTTTATGGTATCTGAGTTATGGTTGGAGGCGCTAGTCTTATTTTATTCTCATGGTAAAGGCTCATGCTCACAAAATAGGGAAGATGAGTCTGTCGAATATTCAAGTCATCCAGCTATCTCAAAATGCCATAGATTTCTTGTAATGTGGTGGGTTCTACCCCCACCAGTTGCCTGCAACATCTTTTACTGTTTCCAATTCTTTTTACCAGGTCCGTTATATCGAAAACGATTGAATTTGCATTCCTCGAACTTACAGGAAACAATCCATCGAGGAAGATAAAAATCGTAAAAATATTTTCAAGCAGATTTAATTAGAATAGTATTTCGATATGTACTTACTTTTGGTACCCACTGTACGCAAAAAAAAAAATTATTTTATTTTTCTACACACGAGCCAAAGATAAATTTGTTCGTTATTGGTTACTGAATATTTATGAGGGGCAGAATGAGTATTCCAAACCTTTTCTCTTTTATTTTTTTTTCGCTTTTCAAAACGAAAAAACAAAATTTATGCCTTCAATGTCAGTTTGAATAATTACTGACACACTTTCGTTTTCCCTTTAACAGAAGAAGAACGTTTAGAAGAACGTTTTTTTTATCAGGTTTGAAGTATCTTTGGGGGGATCCCCAGTTCTCTTAGTTTTTGTAAAAACATTTCATATTTCGTTTTTAATGGATTTTATTTTCATTTACAAACTGAAGGGGAGAAACAAAAAAGGAAAAGAGATTAAAAGGAAATATGACAACATATTCAAGCAATCATTTTTAGGATTACAGATTCAATATATCGTCAGCTGTAATACAAAAGGGATTATTAATTATAAGAAAAAATTTTTTTTTTCAAATCTTAGTACAAATCGCTAATCAAGGATGTAAAATATGAAAGGATATGAAATATTCTACTGGAAGAATACATTAATGCCTGGATATTTATTAAATTCAAATGGAAAGCATATTTCTTTTATAGCTCTGCTGTACGTAGTTTTAATGATTAATGAAATGTTTATGAAAACAAATCAAATATTTTACCTCTCTATTTCATATTGTACGTCTCTATGTATTCGGGAAGCATGACTATGGCTTTCTAGTATTTGCATAAATTTTCGAAAGTTTTTCAAGTTTCTGTTGAGCATTTTAACTTGAAAAATTCTTTTCCCTAAAATTTCTCATTAAAAATTTAATTTTTTCTTTTGCAAATTCCGAAACAAAAAACTACATTTTACGCGTTTTTAAAAGTTCTAAAGAAATAAACGCCGTTAAATTCCAAGCGTTTTTTTATGACAATAACAATAACAACAAAAAACAATGAAATTGAATATTTGAAGTTTGTAACCTACACCACCACCATTCTGTAATGTATTTGTGCTGATGTGACGTCATGTGTCCTACAAAAGTTTACTTAGTGTATTTATCCATTCATGTAAAGTGGAATTAAAGGCACTTGCTTACTCAATTGGTCATTACAACCCTTCAATCAGAATTATAACCTATGTTGTGTGCGTTAATTCTATCCCTGAGTGATGGGACTCCAAAACACTGATTTTTTTGAAGTTAAGAATTTTTTACTCCCCGAATTTTTGCCAGATGACTGCTGAGAGAAAGATGGCAATGAAATATTATGCACCTGCACTGAATTATGAGAGAGATTGGGGGCTATAAATTTTTTTAAGAGATCTTTGTGTGGTATATTAAGCTCACATATTGGAACTGTAACAAGAGAGTTGATTATCGAGTGAAATATTCAGAACCCTTGAGAACTCGGGGGGTATCGTTTAACTGGAAGTCTATGCCATCGAAAGAGGTGAGCTCAGTTCCAGTTGGAAGCACAAAGAACAGGACATAGTAATACTCTTTTCAGCTAAGAATTTATCTCATGTAGAGTTGGCTAGAGAATAATACGTTTGTGCCAGAAAACTGCTGAGAGAAAGTCGTCGAAGGAATATTTGTTCATATTTCGTTCTTTTTTCGAAATGTTCGAGCTGGGCGCTTGTCTAATTAGACAACACGCAACTAATAAAGTATGTACGTATTCAGGAAGGTATTCTTGAATTACTTTAAAAAGAATACTAAATTGAAAACACCAAAGAAATCCTTTTTTAAGATGATCACTGAGTTGAATGCGAGAATTTTAAAACGAAAATTTCGTGGTAAAAACTCAAGGAGTTTCTGTGCAAGTAACTTTTAAGCCTGTATTGGCGGCAAAGAAGAATATGATGATTGTTTAATGATATCGAAAGAAAATTATCCTTTACGAGTTGGATAAAGTAACCAAGAAAAACCGATTAGATGTGGGCAACAGCTAAGCTAAGTATGAAGGAGTAAAGCCAGAACACAAAAGTAGTGGAAAGTTCTGGCTCTCCCATCGAAATATTTTTTTAAAGTTGTATTATTTTTAAAGACAAAATGGAGTAAAATAATGCATAATGCAGTCCATTTAGTTTTGAGAAGTTTCGATTGGTAGTTGGACGGGACTAGGTTTAAAATAAAAGGCGGTAGAGGCCAAATATCTTATCCTCTGCTTGGTGAATTGCTTTTAGCTGGTCTTCCATATGGAATATTACTTGCAAGCATTCTAATATGACTTTAACGGGCTTCACATATAATTCCTTGCACTTTTTGACGCCACTAATGGATTTCGACGTCTTTCAACATTTCGGGGTTTTAACTGATCGCCATATATCGCCTTGCTTTAAAACATTTTGAATTTTTCATTAAAAATTTAAATTTCTTTTGCAATTTCCTTTTAATTTAAAATTTATTGGCAATTTTTAAATAAACCAGAAAAACTTAATTCCATGTTTTCTTTGTCTTCCTCTATACGCCCCAGAAAACAATTATTTTTTTTGCTGTTCGAGACGGACGGAAGCATAAAATTTTAATTTTAATCCGTTTAAGTCTCCTTTATTTTTTTCAGTTGTTTCTTTGCAAAGGAAATTGATTTAGAAAAGTATTAGAAAACAAATCTTACAGATTTTCTATTAAAACAACAACAACAATAATAAAAAAAAAGAAAAACTTTTTTTCGACAACAAAAAAGCAAACAAAAACTGAATTTCATTTCATGCTGGCAGCATGGAAATCGAATTGATTTGAGTTCGTTTTTGTTGCCATTGTTGTTATTGTTGTCACTGACGCCAATAACGGTGATGATGATGAAATAAAATATAAAAGAACAGTGATGGCGATGATGATGTTCCATTGTTTCCCAAAACGGCACCCTGTTCATTTAATGTCTGTTTCAACAAAAGTTTTTCCTTTTGCTGCAGGATTCAATTGAAAAATATTGCCACGAAAGTTCATTTACATTTCGAAAAAGAGCAGAGGCGTATGCAGAATAATATTTTGGTAGGATTAGAATAAGTTTTGAAAGAAAAATCGGATTTTCTGGATCAGTTACAGATTTTGTACGCTTTTTGAAGGCATTCTATTGATGATTATTGATGATCATTCTCGTGCGACAATAAATAGGCCTCCTCTATTCGATTCCGAAGGTCCCAAGGAAGTTAACAAACTCTAAGGAGATGATTCACTTCCCCCTTCATGTTTACAACTCGTATTTGGAGCTGCTAACCAGGGCCACATCAAGATCCCGGTAGTCTATAGACCTTCATTCCAATTGTTATAACACCTCAGATGACTTGCTCACTCACTTAATTGGGTCTTATAACCCTTCAGTCAGGATTACAACTCAGCTTTTCATACCACTTATGTTCTGTGTGTTCATTTTATAAATAAGTGGTGGGATCCACCACCAGATATTTAGAGAAACTTTTCATGGCAGTTTTTATTTTACTCTCAGAGTTTTTGACAGAAATCTGCTGTGAGGGGAAAATGCTGAAGAAATATTTTATCAGATTTCGTATTGCTGGAGGAGTCTGACCTGTTGCTTAAACAATGGTGTCATGTCTAATAAGCTAACACGCTACCTACTAGACTGTGGCGACTTCGTAAATATTACCTAAGATATTTTTTTCGGTCTAGTTTGGTTGTAAAACTAATCAGGGCTACATGAAGATCCCGAAGTTCTGTATTCCGATAGAGACCTGTTGGGTCATTGTATAAGCAGAGAAATCAGATTTGAAAACATCTTAGTTGACATTGAATAAAATGCAAGGACCTGTCCTCCTAAAGCAGTAATGGAGACCCTTTTTTTAAGACTCTTGCCTAGCGAATTAGATAGCCAAACTGTGTGGAATATATTTTTAGGTAAATTGATAACAGCCATAACGGTCCATTAGATTGTAACAGGACCTGACAAATCGAGTGAGGAGTCGCCTAGAAGTAGTCAACTTTATAATTTTCAGAAAAGCTTCACAAGTGTACTGAATTAAAAGAGTGAATAGAGGCTCGAAGCTTTTTTAAGAGATTATACTGTGGCATATCGATTGGACAATCCTACATATTGGGACTGTAACAAGAGAGTTCGATTACCAAGTGAAATATTCAGAACCGTTGGAGAACTCGCGGGTATCCTTTAAATGGAAGTCTATGCCATCGAAAGATGAGCTCAGTTGCAATTGGAAGTACAAAGAACGGTTCATAGTAATACTCTCTCCATCTGAGAATTTGGCTCAAGTGGAGTTGACTTCAGAATAAAAGCGGAAGTTCTGGTATGGTGTCTCAGTTCAGTAGAAGTTATTGGTTTACACTCTGCTGTGTTCCAATTAATGTGGGAATTCATCGCAATAAGAAAGAAGAGTGAAGTCACTGTGGTCTAGTAGGTAGTGTTTTGGCTTACGGTTCATACACCATGTCAGACATCTCGATCAAATCAAAATATGGAAAATATTTCTTCGAAGACTTCCTCATGAAAAAGTTTGTCAAAAATCTGTCGTTCGGAGTCCACTTACATTGTATAAAATTAATGCACACAACATAAGTGGTGTGAGAATCTAGGTCGTAATCCTGACTTTAGGATTGTAATGACCAGTTATGTATGTAAGCAAGAGGAGTTGGGAAGTGTCACGCAGCTAATATTGCCATAACCTTTATGTTGAGCAGAAAAAAAGTTTGGAAGGATGTAGATAGAAAGAGGAGTCGCTTTATCAAGCCATGTGGACTTAAGACAATCAAATCTTTGCTTAGGCAATTGCAATAAGAAGAGATTTGAGTCACGCTTCAGACCATCCAAACGTCTGTACTATGCAAATACTACAGACGGCTTCTGACCGGGGACTATAGACTCATAAAGTGCTGCCTCAAATAAAGATCACTTAAGGGCCAATAGATAGATTCGGCGAGAATTCACTCTCTTGAACCGAACAACTATTTTAAACCCATTCGACGTTAATGCATTGCAAAAGTAGACATCTATGTAGGATCACAGCAGTATGGCATCTCTATTTTGAACCCATTCAACAGTATGGCATCTCCCTACACTAACAACAAGCATGCATTGAGCGAACTTAGTTACACACCTGATGTGTAATTAAATAATTGTCTAGAATTAAAATATTGTAGGAGGGAGGAGTCATGGTAATCATAAGTAAATAATAATGAAAAGAAATTATTGAATAATATTGTAACAGTAAATACGGTACTCATAAAGAAAGAAAATTGAATGCCAATCAAATGCAATGCGAAATACAATATCGAAATGTTATCGATTATGTAATCGATATATTTCCTAAAGGCAAACGTTGTTACTAAGCTAGGTTAGGATAACCATGACAATATTAATGATCCTGTGGCCCTGGTAGTATATTTGTGAATATGACTCATCTTGTGAATTTATAATGAGCACATCAAGGGGAGACTATGACATAAAACAGCATCCAATTATATGTTGGTAATACAACACTTTTAATGAGCCAAATGACGTCACTCGTATGTGTTTGCTAGGAAAAGTTTTTTTTTAACTTTTCAAATTAAATTTATTTGTTCAGTGTTTAGTGACAATATGGAAGAATAATTTCATAATTATATTACCGTTATTGTTATTGTTATTAAATAAACTTATTTTTGTTTTAGTAATAAATTATAAAAGAAAATATTTGTTGTGTCACACGTACTACGTGGGTAAGAGACTTATTTGTTTGCGGTACTCATCCTTTGGACGTAAATTGTTGTTTTGCAAATATTCTTTTATTTGTTAGTAGAACTTAAAACAAAAACAAAAACAAAGAAAGGAAACCATAAATTATCTTAAAAGTGTCCAGGTGTTGTTCACATTTTTGCTTGTAATCCAACATGTTTTATTTGCTCTTTTTATTTGGCCAATAAAAATTTATTTTTTTTGGCTTCAAGTACTTCCCATGATTTGGCAATGAAAAATAAAAATTTTTGCCAAGTTACTAGAGTTAAAAAGAAACAATAAATGATTGATGTTTTCTATAAACGTACTAATAGCTTGGGAATGGCTCCCACTCGTACGGTACAATGTCAAAGCAAGACGAAATAGTTTCTAGGAATGCATAGTTCTGCGACCGTGCGACCTATGGCAACGCTCTTAATCCATATAGGACATCCCTAGACTTCTTAATTTACTTAATTGGCCATTACTTGCCTTCAGTCAGAATTCTCACGTGTTGTGTGTGTTAATTTTATACGTGAGTGGCGGGACCTACAGTTTAAAGACAACTCCGAACGCTAGACTTTTTTTCATGGCAATTTTTTTTACTCCCCGAGTTTTTGCAAGAAAAAAACTTTTTTTCATATTTTGTCATGTTCAAGATGTCTGAACCAGGGGCTAAGCCGCCCGTCTATTAATCCAACATACTACGTACTAGGATAGTATGTGGGTAGGGGTATAGGCCTTCTCCTTATCGAACATATCGTTCTTACGGGCATATTATGTGAACGACTGAAGCTACTCGCCACTTTTTCATATTTTGTCGTATTGAAGATGTCTGAATCAGGGACTAAACCACCGGCGTACGTCTAATAAGCCAACATACTACCTACTAGGATAGTATGTGGATAGGGGTATAGGCCTTCTCCCTATCGCACATAAGGTTCTTACGGGCATATTGTGTGAAGGACTGAAGCCACTCGCCAAAACACTGATTAGACCTTATCAGCGCTGCTATAGGCCTGATAAGTCCACTATCTTCACACTACATCAAATCCCGGAGAAGGCCCACGAAAAACAAGTTGAGACGCACCATCTTTTTGTCGACTATAAGTCAGCCTTTGATAGCCCCATAAGGAATCGTGTTTTCGTCGCAATGTCTGAATTCGGTATAGCTGCGAAGCTGATACGGCTATGCAGAATGACGTTGAGCCACTCTTGCAGCTTCGTCAAGGTAGGAATGTATCCCTTCGAATCTTTTTGATCTCTTCGAATCTTTTTTCAGACAAGACGATTCCTTATCATGCGACCTCTTCAACTTTGTCATGAGGAGCGTTCTGCCGAAGGCGGGATTGCATTGCAATGGCACTGTTTTTCAAAAAATGTGTCCAATTGCTTGCGTATGCTGGCAATATTGACATCACAGGGTGTCCCAAGCAAAATGTTTCTGCTGCCTTTGAGTGCTATTGAACGGTAGTCTATTAATATGGGTCTTGCATCAAATGAGGGCACATAACAAAGTATATATTGCCGACAAGTAAAGACATGCGGGGTATGAACGGATCCTAGCTTACGGCCGAAACTATACTTCCGATATAGTCAAGGAATTGTTTATCTTGGCTCCAACGTTAGCATCAAAAATAATGTCAGTTTAGAGAACAAAGACAATATCACTCTTGCGAACAGATACTACTATGGTCTTGAGAGTAGTTGAGAGAAAAGCCCTACGTAAAAACTTCGGTTCAGTGTGAGTTGGGGACGACAACGAGCTGTATGAGCTCCTCAACGACATGGATTTTATGCGGCGCATTAACATCAGCGGTTGCGCTGGCTCTACCATGCCGTTCGAATGGAGGAGGATGCTCGAGCGAGACTGGCGAAGACGCACAAGAGGCCAAGGGGTGCATGGAAGGATATGTTATGGGTTGTTAATGACCAATTAAGTAAGAAATTTCTTTTATTTTTTTATATTCTACTAAAAATGTTTTTTTTTTGCTATTGTACGATTTTCATTGGCATTCACTGTATGCTTGACGAAATTCTTTAGAAATACATTTCCGATTATATTGATTAAATTGTGCAAAATAATATTTCTTTATCATGAAATTCTGATTGTAATGCAAACTAATGGATTTGAAAAATTTTTTAAAATTGTTATCTACTCTGCTAATATGTTATCATTTCTAATATTTATACGCTGATAATCTATTGATTGATAGTGTTTTCCTTTAATCTGTCATTTGCAGCAAATATTGCATAAAAAAGCAATACATTTTCAATGAATTTTAAAACGTTTTTTTAAATTAAATTAAAAAAAAAAAACAATTTTTTTAAACCAAAAAGTAAATGAAGTAGAAACGAAATTAATTTTTATTGGATTTCATTATGTACGAATAAATATCTTTTAATCTCAACTCGTTTGCATAACAAATTATTAAAGTTTAGGTATTTATTTTTATTTTTTTATTTATTTTTTGTTAATTATTTATTATGAATTTATTTCCCAAATACATGAGCAATTATTTGCCATTATTTGTGGTGAATATGTGAGTATTGCAAACGCCTTTTGCAACAACTGAAACTAATTATCTCAGCGTAAAAATCAAAAGTCCAACGAACCGCGCTTTTGACCATCTTTACCCCATTACTGATTTTTTATAGCCGGGGGTACTTTACACGTTTCTTTTTTTGCTTTTTATTTTTGCAAAAAAACAAAAACAAAGACAAAAAAAAAAAACTTCATTTTATGCGTTTTAAAAAATTATAAACAAATAAACGCCGTTAACTTCCATAAATTTTTTTTTTTGTGTGATTAAATATTTAAATTATGTCATCCAAATAAATAAACAATAACAACAACAACAACAATTAAAAAACAATGAAATTCGATATTTGAAGGTTATAACCTTACACCATCACCATACTGTAACGCATTTGTGCTGATGTGACGTCAGGTGTCCTATAAATGCTTACTTAGTAAGTCTATCCATGCATGAAAATTGGGATTTAAGCCAATTACTTACTATTAGCATTCTTCTTTTGACTTACTTACTCAATTGGAAATTACAACCAAGTTTCTCACACCACCAATGTTGTGATGGGTTAATGTTATCCATGAGTGATGGGACTCCAAGCAACAGATTTTTTTAAAAACTTGTATACTCCCTGAGTTTTTCCCAGAAGACTGCTGAGAGAAAGTTGCCGAAGGAATATTTTTTCATTTTTCGGTTTTTTTCAATGTGACTAAGCTGGGATTTGAACCATGGGCACTTGTCTAATTAGTTAACACACCAACTATATACATACTCAAGAAGGTCGACTTGAATTACCCTGAAACAAGTGTTGAATGAATTAAGACATCAAAGAAATCATATTTTAAGATGATCACTGAATTGAATATGAGAATTTTTAGAAACGAAAATTTCGTAACCAAAACTCAGAGATTCTCTACAAGCAACTTCTAAGCCTGTATTAATAGCACACAAGAATATCAGGATTGTTTGGTGATATCAGAAGATATTTTATCCTTTATGAGATGGTTAAAGTAATCAAGAAGAAGCAACCAGATGTGGACAACAGTAAAAATGATGTCAGTATGAAAGATGATGATTTTATGGACTTCCAAACGGTTGGCTGTACTTGTCTGGAAAGTTTTGACTCTTCCGCCAATATATTTTTCCTAAATCCG
>QOCX01000072.1:485979-498688 GCA_005959815.1 Sarcophaga bullata
AAACAAATAAAAATAAAATCATCAAAAAAGAAACAAAAAACGAAAAACAAAAACAAAATAAATGAAAATATTTTATGTATCATGGTATTTAAAGAAATTCTGGCACACACCCACTTTTTCTTTTTTTTTTTTTTTTGGAGGCCATTTATTATAACAGTAAAGTTTACTTATGAAACTTTTCATGGCAATTTTATTTTCTCCACAGAGTTTTTGCCAGAAATCTGCTTGCGCCGAAGAAATATTTTTTTTTCTATTTTCGTTTTTGATGTCTGACCGGGAATTTGAACCGAAGCCTTATGTCTAATAAGCCAACACACTACCTACTAGACTACGGCGACTTCATGTCTAAAATTAACACACACAACATAAGTAGTGTGAGAAGCTAGGCCGTAATCCTGACTGAAGGGTTGTAATGTTATGTTATGTATGTAAAGTTTACTGAAGAAATAATATTTAGATTGGTTTTATAACCTCTAAGAAATATAATGAAGGTCGAAATCAATTTATATACTCAGTAGAGTGAAGTTGGCTGCACTACAAGTTGCTACAGAAATCTCGAAATTAACTTCAAAAAAGTTTTCGAGTCTAAAATTACGTTTTACTTCTGCTTTTATTGGATCACATAAGGAAAATTTTGTGAATCAAAAGCCTGTTCTTTTCAATGCTTTAACAGTTCCATTTTGACCTGTTGAACCCATGAACCTGTAAAACTACTTTTGGAGATTGTATAACAAAAATTTTGAAATTTTTAAAATTTTTAAACCCCTGCCTGTCGCCGTAGTCTAGTAGGTAGTGTGTTGGCTTATTAGTCACAAGGCCTCGGTTCAAATCGCAGGTCAGACATCTCCCGCAAAACAACGTCTACCGCTCAACAAATTTCTGGCAAAAACTCTGTGGAAAAAATAAAAATTGCCATGAAAAGTTTCACAAAAAATCTGTCATTTGGAGCCTAGTTTAAACTGTAGGTCCTAGATACTCTTGTATAAAATTAACATTCACAATATAAGTGCTGTGAGAAACTACGTCATAATCCTGACAGAAGATTTGTAATGACCAATTATGTATGCATGTATGTGTAAGCCTTGCTTAAGATCTTGATTAAATAGCTTCTTGGTTGCTTAATAAAGTAGTAATTAAAAGAAATTTGCATTTGAGACCCTGAAAGCCTTTACAAATAACTTAAAGGGCTACGCGTTATTCAATCATTTCAATCAAACAATTCTTCTATTTATCTTGAAATTCTTCTCTTTAATATTGTTGTAAACAATTAATTGAAGATTAAAACTATTTGTGTGCTGTAAACGATGATTCACATCATCACAGGGCATTAACTGTCATCCTCTAATATTGTTTCTAATTCTGATGCCAGTAATTATCATTTGCCCGTCTTAATAATACGATAATATTTTCAAATAATTTGACATTGTAATGACATTTTAATAGAATATTAAAAACAACAACAACAACAACAAAAAGAACCAAGAACAGTTATAGCAAACAGCGTAAATAATAAATTTTTCATTTTCTGCTACTTAAAGAAGTTGAAAACAGAAATAACGACGGCAATTAGCGCCACAACAAGTGGAACGTTATACACCAAAAAGAGAAAATAAAAAGAAGAAGAATTAAAATAATGGAAAAAAAACTGTCTAACAGCAGCCTATTGGCAAAAGAACCAGGCCTCTCTTTTTATCATATGGTGTCTGGCGACAATATCTTAAGCGGCAAGAGAAGAAGAACAAGCGAACCCAAACAAACAAGATTTACTGGCACGCACATGACGCAAATGACTTTTCATTTCATTTGTTTTCCCCATTTCCCATCTCCGTTTAATGTTTTTGGTTTATTTTTGTCTGCTTTAATTTATTGTGGCATTGAAAATGATATTAAATGAGGGGGGAAAGGGAGATGAAATTAAAGCGAAATTAAAATATGAAAAAAATTTGGAAAAATTAAATCCCAAAGAAATATTTTAACAGCTAGGGCACCATAGAATATGTTAAGAATACCAACACAGTGGTTGACAGCGTTTCGGCATACGTTTATGCATTCGCGGTAAAGCTTTGTTAGAGTAGGAATGGAACTACTCATAACAGTAGTAATGGAACCAGTCGTAGCAGTGATACTATTTTAACGAATGTCCAAAGCGCCATACATAGGTCGAAGCTATAATGTGAAGGCACTGCTGGTATAAAAGGCTCGTGGTATAAAAGGCTTTGGGCTCTTACTACTATGGCACATGAAGTTTACAATTCTTTCCGAAATAAAACGGTTACAGAGCGGAATACGTCACCGTTTGATATCGAATAATTTATATTCTTTCCAGTTCATTCCTATCCTAGTAATTGAATCCTAAATACCACCATCTGTTGAATTTAACATCGAGACTTTTTTGCCTTCGCTTGACAAGATTCTGACAGATTTTAAGGATTGTAGTTGAACCTCAATCGCCGTAGTCTACTAGCTAGTGTGTTGACTTATTAGACGTAAGGCCACGATTCAAACCCCAGGCCAGACATCAAAACGAAAATATGAGAAAATATTTCTTCGCACCGCTCATGTATAAAATTAAAGCACACAACATAAGTGGTGTGAGAAACTAGGTCGTAATCCTGATTGAAGGCTTATAATGACCAATTATGTATGTACAGTTATGTAGTTAAACCTCAGAAGATTCATCATACCATCATCTTTTACAGGCACCCAGTCATTCATGTAACCGAGAAGTTTGTCCCTCAAGTGGGGTTACATTCCTCTTTAATTCGGCTATCAAACTTAATAGATGAAACGTTTAGTCAGATGGAACTCAGGTGGTCTGAAACAACCAAAAAATCTTTTGGCTTCTTCTGGCGATGGAAAGGACAAAAACTCTCTTACCTTTTAAGAGCGAGAGAGAGAGAGATCAATTTGCACAATTATTGGCATTGGTATGTTTGAAAAAGATGAAGGGTAAAGAGTAGGATATATCAGCATATATCGAATATAGTTTATGTGACTGCCCTTCTCTAAGGAGCATAAACTTGTTGTATGTTTTTCTATGACCTATACTGTCTCAGAACATATTACTGGCAAATGTGCTTAACTTTATCTCATTCTCTCGCAGGGGGTAAGTAGATTACAATTTCCGGTTTAGGATTTTCGTGATGAGAACTCAGAACCATGGATCTGTTGACAAGTCTTGCGGTATATCCTGGATGATGTGTTTTACCCTGGCAAGGAAATGAACAAAGACTCTTTTGGGATTTGGTAGAAATTCAAACTGATAACTGGTGCTACGTGTAATTCCGTGAAGGGAAAATGAAAAGTAGTTGCTCTAATCTACTCAGGCAAGGAAATGAATTAAGGCTGTCTTGGCTCTGAATGATTGTCGAAGGCTGCGATTTGGATGAGAGGAAAAAAGGAAATACTACAGGCAGTTTCTGTGCTAATGTCTGGTCTTATGCAACGCTTGACCAAGGGGTCCTTGTAGGGCTTTTTTGTAAAAGGACTGGCTTGTCTGCCAATCATTAATTTCCTCTATGTTGGCCTCATCTACCAGTCAACCGATTAAGTTACTTTGGAGTACTTTTCTTTACTGCCTTAGTGCAAGACACCAGCCTAAATACATTGAATTTCTAGTTGTAATCTTTTCATTTCCCTTTAGATATCATTTTAGGATCGAGATCTGCATTAAAATATGCTCAGACTGAGCATTTTCTTGTTCAAAAAAAAAAGTAAAAGCCTACTGCCAATTTTTTATACAAAATTCATTATACTTTCCAGAGCCATTATCAAAAATCACTTCTTCGTTAAACGATTTTAATATTCCAGCAACAATTTAATGGATTTCGTCACTAAGAACCTCTCCAAGTAATCCACTCTCTCTCTCTCTCTCACTCTTTGTATTCATAACGACTTTAAACGTTTTTGTTTCGTTTGATTTGGTAAAATCCCCCACATCAGTAAACACACACCGTTGTTGGTGTTCTTTTCTTTTCGCATGTCCTTCACAATTTATTTAACTAATGTTTTGTTATTATTGTTGCTGTTGCAGTTATTGTTGTTGTCCTTTTTTCACACATTCATCGACAACAATAAAAATTCTTTCATAAATTCATTCGGTCATAAGAGAAACCAAAAGAGCCTTCTTTTATGGAACAAAATCAGCCTCCAGCTTAAAGAGTTTAACGAAAAACAATACAATAAAACAAGAACAAGAAGAAGAAGAAAAATAAATAAACAAATGGACGAACATACAAGCAGACAGAGGAATGGATTGCTCTGCATGACTGGTTGCGCATATTAACGGAATTTCTCGTTTATTTTCAAGAAAAAAAAATAAAAAAAAATTGGAACGAATATGAATGAATGGCAGCCAACAAACTTGATATGAATTTTGTGGCATGAAATTTTTTTTTTTTTTTTTTGAGGAAATGGAAGCGTATTTTCCACACATTGGGACAAGGAAACTCACACATATACGAAGGCACAACACACATTCAAATGGGATTTGCAAAGAAATTTTTTAAAATACAACAGCACTTGGTGGAATAAGAGAACAACATATGACAACCCAATAAACCACAAAAGGGAAAGCAAACTTAACTCGAATTCGAGTTGATCAGTTGTTTAGCGGAAATGTCTTGTAGGAATCACCCACCAAAGATTCTACTGGGTTTTGTTAAGTCGCAAAAGTAATCATGATAGTCGTTATTACACTGTAGTACTATCAGTCAGGAATGATTGCCGATCGTTTAGTGCCAGATTCTAATTGATTAGTTGTATCTCGCAAATGTGTTGAAAGAACCCGCCAAAGATTCTCTGACAGTGGGTTTTGGGAACTCACGAAACTAGTGAACAACTGTCTTTTCTTCGATGTAATCAAGATCATAGTCAATATACTGCAGTCCTATCCGTCAGACGTGTTCGCCGATCGTCCAGTGCCCAATTCGAGTTGATCAATTGTAGCTCGAAAATGTCTTGAAAGAACCACCCGCCAAAGATTCTAGGGCGATGAGTTTTAAGTTCTGTAAAGTCGCAAAGAAAGTAAAAAACTGTCTCCACTTCTTACATTTTGTGGTTGTCACGATCGTGATCATTATATTGCTCTTCGCCATAGCCACGGTAAGGGTCATTATACTGTAGTCCTATCCGCTAGGCGTGATGTCCAATAAGTATGGACATCAATTTGAATACACCGTCGGTACTGTAGCATATAAGTGATGTGAAGCTTCTGATTTCATATCCCTTAACGGGCCAACTCTTCCTATCGTTTATCTTCAAAAGAATCCCGATTGCTTGGGATCAATCCTTTCGTCTCACAGGAGTTTTGCTAATAGTGGTCTGTAATACAGAAAATTGTGTATGAGAGAATGTAAGAGACACGCAATCTGATTTCGAATTTGACTACATTCTGCACGCATCTCAACGTTACCGAACTTAGTCTTAAAATAGCGCGCTCAAATTTTTACTCACATTAAAAGCGATAGGAGGGAAGCAAGTCGAATAAAGCCTGGAATATAGACAAAAGATGATTTTACTTTCATTTCGAGTAAAAGATTTGCTTATAAACAGTATTCGTGTTGACAATTTGTGCATCGGCCTTATGTAGAATTTTCTACAGTTTGGCTTATTGGGTTATGACAGACACTTGTTATAGACACAAGACATGTTCATTTCAAAACAAAGCACAACTCAAATATTGCAAAATGTATTACAAATACACCCAAGGCAAAACATACTTAAATTTATACAGTCAAAGACAATAGTATGCACACGGTATTCGTAAAGAAATACAAAAATGGCTTTTGCAAAAGCGTTTTCAATGTTTCTCTGTAAGTTTCATTGAGTAATCCATACCGCATTCTGCTGCACTTTTTTGTTCAAAATTTCAAGAAGTAAAGTTTTGCTAGCACAAAATACGATATTTTTTAGGATATTTCGTTCAAAGACTACGTGAAGATAAATAGCAAATGTTTACCCTCTAAAATAACAAAATTTGGAAGACGTAGGTATGCCATAGCTCTACTACAAACTCATGATTTCACGTTATACAAGAGAATCTGAAGAGTAACTGACAGATAGCTAGGCAGTTATGGCCTCATTTTAACAGTAGAGGCACGGTTTCTTTGATTAGATTGAAAAAGGGTGATGTTGCCATACTTTTGTTTGTAATTACCGGATATTGTCTCAAAGGAAAACTTGCACATACCTGAGGCTCAAAGTATTACGACTACTGCCGTCGATGTGGAAATGAGATCGATGAGACTGGAAAAATTTCTTTCGTGTATATATTTAATATTTCGGATCTAAAGGCCTAAGTACGTCGAAATGGATCAGGGTGGCACCCTCATCCAACATACTTTACTGTATAAATTTTTATGAACCTAAAGGCTATGCCTTCTGTTGTTCGTCTCTTATAATAAAAATTAAAAAATTTTTTTCAAAATAACTGTGTGAATATTTTTTTCATGCACTGTATGCATTAGTAATACTTCTATTTTTATGAACATAAAAGATACGCTTTCTGTTGTGCATCTCTCATTTTAATATTTAAAAAAAAAATTCAAAATAACTGTACGAATATTTTTTCCATGCACTGTATTCATTACTAATACTGCTATGTGTGTGCTAACAAGTGTATTTAAGGGAAAATATTTACAAAATTTTAACACGTATGACTCTTTTACGCACACAAGAGCACTTTTCTTGCCAATCCACTTACAATCCACAGACACAAACACACACACGCACACAGGCACACACTCTTAAATACACTCTCAGCATACAGAGATAATCAAAAGAGAAACTAGAGTTCCTTTAACGGCATTTCTTTGCTTATGGTTAAAAGAGGTTTTAAAGGCACAAAAACAATAACAAAGGAAAGGGAGGATAGAAACAAAGAAAAGATTGTAATTAAAAACAGTAAAAGCAACAACAACAGCTGTTGCTGTATGTAAATTTGTAAAATTTTATTATTTTTGTGGTTCAAAGGACAAAACATTTTAAAGTGGATGTTGTTGCTTGGCTAAAGAAACAACAACGTGAAGTAATTAAAAGGGATTTTAATTTTCTTTATTTTTTCTCTCTCCTTTAAATTAAGCTAGAGGTGCTATGCTGTATATTTAATTAAATATTTTTCATTAAAAACGTACAATTAAGGTTACTTAGGGCAAACACAATAACTAAACGCCATCCTTTTACACCAGAGATCCCAATATTTTTGGGAAAGCAGAGCCATTAAACTTAAAACCTTAGCCCAACGATCCTAAATCAACAAATGTTTCCTCAAAAGCGGTAGACACACATAAAAACCTTTTTGAAGGATTTGCCTCACATCCTTTCCTTGTTATCTTTTAAAAACCAAACACTTACACACACATACATACTGTTAATGTTTGTGCATGTGTATGTGTAAGTAAAATAATGTTTAACTGTCACCACTGTGTTATCATAACCACATTTTGTGTATGAATTATTATCCTTGTCATTAACGTTTTTGTTATCCTTGCGTTGATGGCCATTTTCCGTTTAACACGTTAAATAACGTGTCAGAAATCACAATAAAAATTATGAGGAAATGGAATTTTGATTGTGGAATTAAATTTATTTCACAAAGTGAAATGGAAACGTGGAATGAAAACAATTTTTTATTCAGAAAAAGGTTGTCTTTAGTAGGGCCTTTGATGTCATTTGAATACGAAACAAATCCAAGTTAAATTAACTTGACGCAACACATCCTTCCAGGCGCCTCTGCTTCTAGCGCGCCTACGCCAGTTGGTTACACCAATCGATAACAGGGCTTCCTCGATTTGGTCTTCCACAGATACAACGTCGTCCTCTTCGCCGACTTCCGCAGATCCCTGCATCAAATACCCGTCTCGCCGGAGCATACTCCTCGATTCGAACAACATTGCCGAGCCAGCGCAACCACTGGATACTAATACGCTGCACAACGTCTATGTCGTTGCGGAGCTCATACAGCTCACTGTTGTATCGGATGTGGAAATCTTCGCCAACTCGCACTGGACCGAAGATACCAAAAATACCCTGGAATACTGTCATTACAACTATTGGTTCCATGAGGTCTTATAATTGAGAAGTTTCGGTTGTCTAAGCAACGTCTTGTATCAAGCATTCTTACCAAGTCTAAGATAACAGCGATAGGTTTTAAATGCTCAGATTTTACGGCCGACAAAGTGTTAATGAAATTATTGGAAGACTGTTCCCACTATAGTTAAACCGAAGCTGTAATCACTCTTCTTTTAGAGAGAGAGAGACAAAAACTCTGACGAGTCGAACTGAGCGCATGCTTTCCCCAACCAAATTGGCTACAAACAAGGATGCAAGTGCCTGAGCATGCTCTCACTCACCTAGTTAATCATTACAACCCAGTATTACAACCTGACTTTCATACCACCCATATTATCTTTGATAATTTTAGCCAAGCGTGGCTAATGTAGAACCTGAAGGGTCAGATAAAATTTTCAGGGCAATTTTATTTCCTCTCAGTGTTTTTGCCGCAAGACTGTTGAGAGGAAGCCGCCGCATGAAATATTTTTTTTCATGTTTCGTTTTCTTCGAGTTGGTTGTCCTGCAGTTTGAACCATGGCCTCACATCTAATGAGCCAACACACAACCTATTGAACTAGGACGAGTTTAACAGTTCATCTTCACTGAATTTGAAGAGATCTGTTGGTAGATTATCTTCACCAATAGCTGTATTGCTTTTGAGGCACACTTTTCTTACTACGTTTGAATTGGGCGACCATACACATTGTCTTCTTCGATTGATATGTTGCCTTGATCGGTGCGTTTTCCCATGTACCCCTTGGAAAATTGTACGCTTTACTTTTTTGTCTTCCTCGAAATTAGCAAAAATCCCTAAATTAGGCTAAGAATTCCATTTTATTCCGCAGTATTGTCCGTATTCAACCATGATTGACCATCACAGAGCAGTTCGGAGCTTAATTCATGAATTTTTTTTAACGAACTTTATTTTCTAATTGAAACTAAACGGCTCATCTGCCTAAAATATTTACTGGAGTCTATTGATAAACGCCTGTTGACAGCAGCAATGTTACAGGATACTCATAAAATCCCACAGCCTCAAAAAAGACATGATAACGCGCTCAGCAGTTCATTTACGAAAAATCTCATGATTGTTGACCATTTGCAAGACATGCTTCTTAGATGCCCACGTTCTATATAGAAACGTTCACTATAGAAACTCATTGAAATAATAGACTGCCCTCATATAAATGTATTCACATAACGATTAAAAGTATAACCTCCCCGTGCTGCCTTAGTACTTGCAGCAGAAAAAAAAATACAAAAATTTCTATTTTTTAGACTCGGAGTCAGTATAGCAAATTCTGTGTCGCAACTTATTGAATAGCAATTTAGATAAAAGATTCTTCTCTTCAATTTGTTTAATCAAAAAACAAATAAAAATTCAATAAAAAAAAATCGTTTCTTAGCCACTGTGCACCAACCCCTCAACACAGGAAACATAAAGGACCCAAGGACACAAGTATTTACTCTTGCATTAAGTAAGAGGTGTGGTGTGTGTACAGTGTAAAACACATACAATATTATAAATGTATGGGTTTAGCATACAGACCCACAAAAAAAAAGAAGAAAAAGAAAAAAAGGAAAAAACAAAATTGAATGAACCAGACGAACTACATACCACACCAACCCCCATATTTTCGAATTTTCGGTACAACTGAACTCAAGTCTGCCAGCAAAATATGAGTACACGACTGCATACATATGTATGTATGAACATATGAGTGTATTAGTGTTTGTTATTGAAGTAAAAGTAAAATAAGAAGAAGAAGACAAACTGTTGTTTAACAGTTATTCAACGTCAATGTTCGATTATATAATTTTTAATACAAGAAAATTTGTTGTTGGCCTACATATAAACACACACAAAAACGCTTAGGATAGCAGTTTTATAAAAAAAATGTATTACAGTCCGAAAGAGAACATATGAAAGAACACATGTTTGGGTTTCTTATACAAAAAAAAAACGAAAGTTTAACTCTCTTTCGTTTCCACTCTCTCGGTCACATCTCTCTCTCTCATTATTTATGTATCCTTTGAGTTAAAAATTTAAAAGCTTAACTCAAAAGCTTTTATTCACTCATAATAATCTGCGTTTTTCCTCTCTCTCTCTCCTCTCTCTCTCTCTCTCTCTCTCCCTCTTCTCTCTCCTCTCTTTATACATTCATAATACTCACTATTGCAATTTGTACCCCTAGCGTAATACGTTGCCTGCAAAGAGTCAGCCTGCCTTGGTGACGCCAACTCCTGAGCTTTGCACATACTACATCCCTGAGGGAGTGTATAGGTTGTAAAAAACTTTACTAAATTTTTTTCCCAACGCTTTAATTACAAATAATTATTCGCTTGAACAAAGAAAATCTCTCCAAACATTTCTAAATAAATAATTACTTGGAAAATGTAAAAAATCATTTTTAAGAAAAAAAATCTTTCTTACTCTTCGTAACCGCATTTACACTACTAAGTGGTGTTAATTAAAGCACAGAGACCCTCACTGTTGTATCGGATGTGGAAATCTTCGCCAACTCGCACTGGACCGAAGATACCAAAAATACCCTGGAATACTGTCATTACAACTATTGGTTCCATGAGGTCTTATAATTGAGAAGTTTCGGTTGTCTAAGCAACGTCTTGTATCAAGCATTCTTACCAAGTCTAAGATAACAGCGATAGGTTTTAAATGCTCAGATTTTACGGCCGACAAAGTGTTAATGAAATTATTGGAAGACTGTTCCCACTATAGTTAGAACCGAAGCTGTAATCACTCTTCTTTTAGAGAGAGAGAGACAAAAACTCTGACGAGTCGAACTGAGCGCATGCTTTCCCCAACCAAATTGGCTACAAAAACGGATGCAAGTGCCTGAGCATGCTCTCACTCACCTAGTTAATCATTACAACCCAGTATTACAACCTGACTTCTCATACCACCCATATTATCTTTGATAATTTTAGCCAAGCGTGGCTAATGTAGAACCTGAAGGGTCAGATAAAATTTTCAGGGCAATTTTATTTCCTCTCAGTGTTTTTGCCGCAAGACTGTTGAGAGGAAGCCGCCGCATGAAATATTTTTTTTCATGTTTCGTTTTCTTCGAGTTGGTTGTCCTGCAGTTTGAACCATGGCCTCACATCTAATGAGCCAACACACAACCTATTGAACTAGGACGAGTTTAACAGTTCATCTTCACTGAATTTGAAGAGATCTGTTGGTAGATTATCTTCACCAATAGCTGTATTGCTTTTGAGGCACACTTTTCTTACTACGTTTGAATTGGGCGACCATACACATTGTCTTCTTCGATTGATATGTTGCCTTGATCGGTGCGTTTTCCCATGTACCCCTTGGAAAATTGTACGCTTTACTTTTTTGTCTTCCTCGAAAATAGCAAAAATCCCTAAATTAGGCTAAGAATTCCATTTTATTCCGCAGTATTGTCCGTATTCAACCATGATTGACCATCACAGAGCAGTTCGGAGCTTAATTCATGAATTTTTTTTAACGAACTTTATTTTCTAATTGAAACTAAACGGCTCATCTGCCTAAAATATTTACTGGAGTCTATTGATAAACGCCTGTTGACAGCAGCAATGTTACAGGATACTCATAAAATCCCACAGCCTCAAAAAAGACATGATAACGCGCTCAGCAGTTCATTTACGAAAAATCTCATGAGTTGACCATTTGCAAGACATGCTTCTTAGATGCCCACGTTCTATATAGAAACGTTCACTATAGAAACTCATTGAAATAATAGACTGCCCTCATATAAATGTATTCACATAACGATTAAAAGTATAACCTCCCCGTGCTGCCTTAGTACTTGCAGCAGAAAAAAAAAATACAAAAATTTCTATTTTTTAGACTCGGAGTCAGTATAGCAAATTCTGTGTCGCAACTTATTGAATAGCAATTTAGATAAAAGATTCTTCTCTTCAATTTGTTTAATCAAAAAACAAATAAAAATTCAATAAAAAAAAATCGTTTCTTAGCCACTGTGCACCACACCCTCAAACACAGTGAAACATAAAGGACCCAAGGAGCACAAGTATTTACTCTTGCATTAAGTAAGAGGTGTGTGTGTGTGTACAGTGTAAAACACATACAATATTTATAAATGTATGGGTTTAGCATACAGACCCACAAAAAAAAAAGAAAGAAAAAGAAAAAAAGGAAAAAACAAAAATTGAATGAACCAGACCGAACTACATACCACACCAACACCCCATATTTTCGAATTTTCGGTACAACTGAACTCAAGTCTGCCAGCAAAATATGAGTACACGACTGCATACATATGTATGTATGAACATATGAGTGTATTAGTGTTTGTTATTGAAGTAAAAGTAAAATAAGAAGAAGAAGACAAACTGTTGTTTAACAGTTATTCAACGTCAATGTTCGATTATATAATTTTTAATACAAGAAAATTTGTTGTTGGCCTACATATAAACACACACAAAAACGCTTAGGATAGCAGTTTTATAAAAAAAATGTATTACAGTCCGAAAGAGAACATATGAAAGAACACATGTTTGGGTTTCTTATACAAAAAAAAACGAAAGTTTAACTCTCTTTCGTTTCCACTCTCTCGGTCACATCTCTCTCTCTCATTATTTATGTATCCTTTGAGTTAAAAATTTAAAAGCTTAACTCAAAAGCTTT